>APFE031360846.1:9348-34612 GCA_000404065.3 Pinus taeda | reverse complement strand
TTTTTTAATTCAAATATTTCTTCCTAATTTCGCTACAGATGTAATTGTTAATAAAAAATAATCATTTACAATAATTGAATATGTCAAATTTATACTTACATTGATATATAAGTATGTTTATTTTGGAACAAGTTTCAAAAAATCTTATTTAATTAATGATTTTTTTGAGACTTAACTTGTAAAGAATATTCTAGAATATTTTGAATAGTTTTTTCTATGTTTTTTGTAACTGATTAATTAAACAAATGTTATATGAACATGAGTTATTGTTTTCCACATTTGTGGTATTAGCGAGCCATGGTATTCTATCAAAGCTCATGACTTAAGTGCTTTGATATTTATCAATGTTTACAAGCTATTTAATTTGTATATCTCCCTTAGTTAATACTTATATCAACCACACCTCAATTTGTAAAATATGTGTTTGTACAAGAATATAGTATAGTTTTATATTGTTTCAATATATCTACTCATAAATAAACAAGTGTTGGAGGACATTATGTTTTGGGTAAAATGACATAAAAATTATAACTTATATGGATTAATGCTAAATTAATAGTGATCAATAGATACATATAATCAAATAGTCTTACCTTAGTTGCATCAACTTCACGTGAATAAATTAGTTGATTAAAAAATTGGTTTGTTGAAATTATTTCGTTTCTCAAATAGTGAATTAGAACACTAAGAAAAAACAAAAATTATGTTCATATAATAAAATATATTTTATCAATAAACAATATCTTGATTACAAAATTAAATATTATTTTTATAACGATAAAAACATATATATAATAAATATATTTGAGCAAACAGTCAATAAATTTAAAAACAAAAAATCCTTCCTTGAGTTTTTGGAGGAGTAATATATATTAAATATATATATATATATATATATTCATTCTTTTGTATCATGTAAGTGAAGGTAGAGATTATTCAATCATATCCAAAACTTTCAATCTAGAATTGTAGGTTGAAATTGTGAATACTTGATAATAGCATAGATCCATTTTAAGCACGGATCTAACATGAGCCCAGAGGAATCAATTTTTTTAGGTGAAAACTTATTTTGGAGTGCAAAAAATAATGTGTAATTTATTATTATTTAAATTTTACTTTTGAATTTTATATAGATTACATAAAGTGAGTATTGAATCATTTTGATGATGATGATGGTGGTGGTGGTTAACGTCCACTGAGATTCAAAATAAAAAAAAATTCCTTCCTTGAGTTTTGGAGGAGTAACTATATATATATATATATATTCATTCTTTTGTATCATGTAAGTGAAGGTAGAGATTATTCAATCATATCCAAAACTTTCAATCTAGAATTGTAGGTTGAAATTGTGAATACTTGATAATAGCATAGATCCATTTTAAGCACGGATCTAACATGAGCCCAGAGGAATCAATTTTTTTAGGTGAAAACTTATTTTGGAGTGCAAAAAATAATGTGTAATTTATTATTATTTAAATTTTACTTTTGAATTTTATATAGATTACATAAAGTGAGTATTGAATCATTTTGATGATGATGATGGTGGTGGTGGTTAACGTCCACTGAGATTCAAAATAAAAAAAAATTCCTTCCTTGAGTTTTGGAGGAGTAACTATATATATATATATATATTCATTCTTTTGTATCATGTAAGTGAAGGTAGAGATTATTCAATCATATCCAAAACTTTCAATCTAGAATTGTAGGTTAAAATTGTGAATAATTGATAATAGCACAGAACCATTTTAAGCACGGATCTAACATGAGCCCAAAGGAATCAAATTTTTTAGGTGAAAACTTATTTTAGAGTGCAAAAAATAAAGTGTAATTTGTTATTATTTAAATTGTACTTTTGAATTTTATATAGATTACATAACATGAGTATTTAATCATTTTGATGATGATGATGGTGGTGGTGGTTAACGTCCACTGAGACATGTGAACGTCCAGTTTAAGTATATGTCAATTTTAGTTCATATTAAAATATTTTATTCTATACAATATTAAACTATTTTCTTTTAAAACCTGTGTATATATAGACATATATACAATGTTTCTATCGTCTGTTAAAATATTTTTGAATACTATAAAATTTACACATTTTACTCATATTTATTTTTTTTACTTCTAATTACTTTGCATGAAATTATATTAGGCCATATGGACAACTAATTAAGTATGCATAGGATATTTTTTTTTTTGTTATAACCGACATTGTTTTTCTATTTAGAGAATATTTTATTTTTATTTGAAGAGAGACTAACATACTTATAGATGGTATTCACATAGGGTTGTAGAATGAGTATGTAAGCTCAATAAATTACAATTTCAAGAAAAATTGTGATTTTTTGTTATTTAAAATACTTTTTTTTTATTGCAATAATTGATTTAGTGCTTCTAAAAACCTTTGTTATTGCAATTTAATCTTGTATATTAAACAACTTAAACTTAAAGTTTTTTAAAATTTGTTGGATTTGATTAAAAATGACCAGGAAAAATACCCTAAAAAACATTCCACTTCTTCTATTAACTAAGCTATGCTTCTTAAAATATTTCATAAAGATTACAACCTACCATTCATCTAATAATTATGATATGAATTTTTTTAAAAAATAAATAACATAACAATTTTATTTAAAAACTTATACTAATGTCATTCACTTTAATATACTTTATTTCAATCAAATACAATATTATATATTAAAAATAATAAAATATATGCGAATACAAAAATTAATAAAACAAGAACATATTTATATTTATTATTTTAATAAATCAAATTATTTAACATAATAAAAAAATATTTCTTTAAAAAATACACTAAACTGTATATAGAAAACCTCGACCAATTTATGTGACACTAGCACTTGAGAAACCAATTCATGTGAGACTCGCATTTGAGAATCAATTTTAATATGAAGGAATTACATTTCTTTTACATTCACTTAACATTTTTTTGACCATGTATTTAAGGTGCATTATAAAATCTCAGAGCTTGTGAAGCTAGTTGTCGATCATCTTTGGAAGTAACTCACTTTATTTGTGAAGCTAGTTTGTCGATCATCTTTGGAAGTAACTCACTTTATTTGAAATTAGATCTCAGGCCTTCTTTCTTAGCTTTATAAAATGCGACCTTGCTGTTTTTACTTTGTAACTTTGGTGACTCAAAGTTAACAAAAATGTATAGAGTAAGTGTAGAGGTTGCTCATTCTTTTGAGAGGAATTGAAAGAAAAGATATTAGTTTGGGAAGATATTGGTTTGGGTTTTAGAGGAGTAATGATGGAGTTCTATATTTTAATATATACATCATAAAGGCTGTTGCTGATAGTGTAAGTGAATGGAAAGAATGTTATTACTATTAAACCATATCCAAAATGTTTAATTTAGAATTCTTTATTAAAATTGTGAGGCTATGGATCTTTTAATGGATCACTTTCTTTGCATTCGGTGAGAAATTCAAATGTTCTTATAATGGGTCAAATTTAAGAATGTGTCCTTTTTAGCGATAAATTATTTCAATCATGCCAAATTTTTACTCGAAAATTATCTCAATTTCTTAATGGGTTAGGTTGGCAATACATAATTTAACAATCATGTCGGATTTCTACTGGAAAGTATATAAATTTCTCAATAGGCTAGGTCTGGAATACAAAAGAGAGATAGGAATGATCCAGGTCGATATTGGTGGTCAACCACATATTCCACTTGGAACCCCACCACTGTTACTTTTACTTTTTTAGTTTCTTTATTTATAGCACAATTTACTATTTTTGGCAATGTATGGGGTCTTAAACTTCCGAAGCCTTTTTGAGGCCTTAAACGGCATTTTTTTGGAAAAAACTGAGACTAAACTAGAACATTGTCCATTATTTGTTTCTAGAAAGTTGTAGTCTTTAGATAGACCTTTCTAACGAGGTATTGTGTGTGTCAAACAGAGATCGTATGACAAAGTTACCACCCTAGGAAGTTGATGTACCAATTTACCCAAACGGGGTCCATAGTTTGGCACTTCATCTCCTAGGGTTAGGTTTTTGGATGTTTAGGGTTTTTGATTGTTTCTAAATAATAAATAGGCCTTTGAGCCTCATTGTAACATAGTTCAGAGACATATAGCCACCACATCTCTTCTTAAAGATAAGCTAGCATCGCTTGAGCTCATCTTATTCCCATTCTGTTTGTAAGCATATTTCAGTATTGGATATTAATGAAATGAAGTGTTATTTCTACTAATTTTTTGTATTTATGGTTATATATGTAATTTGTTGCGTTCCTGTTTAAATCAAGATCAGTGGTATCAAATCAGTCTACCTTTTCCCTATTTTTCTTTACATGTCCCTAAGGAGGTAGGGATATAAGGAGTTAGGGATTGATTTGGTTGAATCTTTGCAAGATCAACCTCACAAACTATGATGGCCACTGTTGGGGGAAGAAAATAAAGATGAGAGGGTAGGAGATCCTATCAAAATATTGCTTGAAGAAGCCTTCGAGAAGAAAAGGAATGCAATGACAGAAAACTTTGCCCAGATCCTTCAACGGTTGGCCATGAGCAGTGCATCCACATCCAGTAGCCACTCTGGAGGCTCCACTCCTTTTAAGTTACAAGTAAACATTGACATTTCCATATTTGAGGGCCAAATAATGTAGACGTCGTAGACAAATGGCTAAATCCGCTAGAATGATATTTTATGTTTATGATTTTTCTAGCCAAGAAAAGATTACTTTTTTTCTTCTAAAAGTTGCCCCCCACATCAAAGACTCGTGGGAAAACTAATGCAAGTAGAAGGATGAAAGCACTACCTCACTGTTTTCAGCCACACCCACTTGGAATTCATTCCACGATCCCATCAAGGAGCAGTACTACCCTGTCGGGAGCTATGAGGATAAATACATAAAGTGGACAACTCTGTGGAAGGAAAGGGACCAAGATGTGCCAGAGTTTACCAATGTTTTTCATACCCTTTGCATGCAAATGAGTATCAAGGATTATGACAAAAATTTGGTACTCAAGTACCGCGACTGCCTACATAGGTACATCCAAGACGAGATAGAGTTCCTAGAAATTTCCTCATTCGACACGATGTACCCATACGCTATTAAGATTGAGCAAAAGTTTAAGCAAAAGAAGCGAGACTTTGGATCTGTGAATCCAAAGCAAGGGAAAGGTGTGCCCAAACTGCAGGAAAAGGGATAAAGCCAAGGTGGGGTGGCCCAGGACAACTCGTCAAAGCCTCAAGCAAAGAACAACACTGCAAAGCCAAAGAAGGACACAAGAAAGTGGTGTGAGTTCCATAAGAGCTCCACTCACAACACAAGTAATTGTCGGGCAAATAATCACTAGTGGCCGAGCCGAAGGTGTCGGAATCAGATGCTTGTTCCGACTCTGAGTCAGAACTCGAGAAGGGGAGTAACAAAGAGAAGCAGATTATCTATGTGGAGCCCATATATTAGGCCATATGGACAACTAATTAAATATGCATAGGATAAATATTTCTTTTTTGTTATAACAGAGATTGTTTTTCAATTTAGAGAATATTTTATTTTTATTTTAAGAGAGACTAACATAGTTACACATGCTATTCACATAGGGTTGTAGAATGAGCGTGTAGGCTTAATAAATTACAATTTCAAGCAAAAGTGTGATTTTTTGTTATTTAAAATGATTTTTTTATTACATTAATTGATTTAATGCTTCTAACAACCCTTGTTGTTGCAATTAAATCTTGTAGATTAAATAGCTTAAACTCAATGTTTTTTAAAACCTGTTGGGTTTGGTTAAAAATTACCAAATAAAATACCATAAAAAAATCTCATTTCTTCTATTAACTAGACTATGCTTCTTAAAATATTTCATAGAGATTGCAGCCTACCACTCGTCTAATAATTATAAATAATCAAATTAAAGTTATGAAATTTTTGTTTGAAAATAGATATACATAATAACTTTTATTTAAAAACTTATACATAAAGTAAATTCATTTTAATATATTATTATTTCAAATCAAGTAAATTATTATATTAAAAATAATAAACATATATTCAAATACAAAAATTCAATAATATGTATTTAAACAAAAATAAACCAAATTTATATTTATTATTTTTAACTAAAATAAATTATTTTATATACATAATAATAAAAATTTCCTTTAGAAAATACATTAAACCATATATAGAAAACCTCGACCAATTTATGAAACACTAGCACTTGAGAAATCAATTCATGTGAGACCCGCATTTGAGAATCAAAATTAATATAAAGGAAGTACGTTTCTTTTACATTCACTAACATTTTTTTGACAATGTATTTAAGGCGCATTATAAAATCTCAGAGCTTGTGAAGCTAGTTGTCATCATCTTTGTAAGTAACTCACTTTTTTTGAAATTAGATCTCGGGCCTTCGTCCTTAGCTTCATAATGTGCGACCTTGCTTTCTTTACTTGGTAACTTTGGGGACTCGGGGTTAAGAAAAAATGCAGAGAGTAAGTGGAATGGTTGCTCTTTCTTTTCGGAGGAACGGGAAGAGAAGATACTAGTTTGGGAAGATATTGGTTTGGGTTTTAGAGGAGTAATGATGGAGTTTTAGATTTTTATATATACAAAGACTTTTGTTTATAGTGATAGTGTAAGTGAACGGAAAGAATGTTATTACTATTAAATCATATTTAAAATATTTAATTTAGAATTCTGTATTAAAATTGTAAGGCTATGTATTGTATTTCTTTTTGCGTAGATGAATGAAATATGATTCACAAATAAATGCATAATCAAACTAAATCCATGTCATATTTTTTATGATTTCTAACTTTCAAAATAACTAAAAAAAAATATACAAAATCTCCAAGTTTCAAAATGATAGTCTTAAATAACATAAAATACTATTAATTTGTTGCTCTAACTCACGAAATAACATCTTCAAATGTTTTATTTCATGAAGACATTTAGTTATCTTAAATTTCTCCCCAATTTGTTACTGGTTTTATAAAATCCATCCCGCAACATTGTAATAACCAGAAACCAGTAACTAGAAACTGAAATACAGACAGCGTGAAAAATTTAAATTGTACTTACCTCAACTGCGGCTGATGATTCTACTGGTGCTGTCGTGGCTGTTTTGATCCAGTCTCCGGGAGACCAATACCACCCAACCAGATTGAGCAAACCTAGCTGCTCAATCCAGAAAACTTCACCACAGAAGCTCTCTGTCCCTCCATGCCCAGAACCTCAAACAGGTTAAAGCTCTTCCCGTGGATAAATCTTACTCCTGGTTTTCTCCTGGTGAATTTATGCTCCTCAGTCCTCCCCCCCTCTCTCGGTTCAGGCCTCGGCTATTTATTTACCGGCCTGGCGGTGGCCGCCCTCCCACTTGCAGCCACCGCCTTCCAAGCATTCATGGCCCTCAGATATTTCTTACCTTCCTCTGCGCTCTACAATCAATATTCAGTTGGTTGGACTGAGATATATTATATAGGTTCTTTAGGACAGCTTAGATTTTACGTTATAAATTCCTTTTATGTTTTCTTTTTATCATTTCCCAAATAACTGTTATAAAGTTTAACTGATACCTTTTATAACATTTCAATTATATATGTTATAAAGTTAGATGCTATATTTTTATAACATTTCAATTATATATGTTATAAAATTAGATGATATATTTTTATAACATTTCTTTAATATAGGTTATAAAGTTTAGTGATCTGCTTTATAATGTCATATTATAAAGTCTAATTATATGCTTTATAAAATTTAATGTATATATATATTATAAAGTTTTTAAAGTTTAAGATTTTTATTAATGGGCTGTTACATACATTCCCCCTTCTGAAAACTTCGTCTCGAAGTTAGAGCTTTAGGTTCAAGGTTTTAATGGACATGACCTTTTCTATCCAGGTCCCCAAGCTATTCAAACTCATCCTATCCTCCCTAATCTCTTCTGCTCCCATCCTATCTGTCCTCTACTAGAGTATGCCATGGCGTCAATTTTATTGACCTAACCTTTCATAACACGAAGGTAACAGCATCGGTTATACTAACCTGATTCCCAGTAGGCATCTGGCAGTCATCATCACACGTCTAGGGGAGCGTGACTCGCACTGTCCTCCCATGACTCCAGGGTTCGGAGGATAAACAGTGGGTAACACCTCCACCCCTCCCAGTAAAATTAGGGCTACTACCCTATCATAGAATCACTTTGAGCTTTAATCGGTCTGAGGTTCTGTCATCACGTGGTCATCCCGAAAATTAGATCATTTATCGGCAATCATAGTCTATCTGCAAGTTTATCTGCAATCATACACTCACCCATGTATTTGTAAAATGTGCATCAGCATATTCAAAATAACTCATGTATTCTTTACATATGATACTACAGCATAACATAATTTGTCATATTCTATGTATGTAGTTGGAATTTTACTTAGGATGTATTCACTTTCAGTTGCTAATTTTTGACATGCATAAATGAAACAGATTTATATTGTTTTAACTTCTAACAGAAGTAAAATCATTTAACGGCCTTTAACTTTACTTGACATCTATAATTTAGTAAAACGATCTACATATATATTATTTTGGTATCCATGTACCAGCTGAAATCTAAACATATATTACATCATAAAGTTTCATGTTTACACAAAATCATTCAAAATGTTTCTGAGTCTCTGACTGTAGTGAAGTAAATATATACAAAACATATTGTAAAGGTCTTCAAAATGGACATAAATTAGGGTATCTCTGACAGATGTCCTCTGTATTTTCCCAAGTTGCTGATCCAGGGCTATACTTGTCCCATTGGACCTTAACTTACCATGTGTAATAACCAGAAACCAGTAACTAGAAACTGAAATACAGACAGCGTGAAAAATGTAAATTGTACTTACCTCAACTGCGGCTGATGATTCTGCTGGTGTTGTCGTGGCTGTTTTGATCCAGTCTCCGGGAGACCAATACCACCCAACCAGATTGAGCAAACCTAGCTGCTCAATCCAGAAAACTTCACCACAGAAGCTCTCTGTCCCTCCGTGCCCAGAACCTCAAACAGGTTAAAGCTCTTCCCGTGGATAAATCTTACTCCTGGTTTTCTCCTGGTGAATTTATGCTCCTCAGTCCTCCCCCCCTCTCTCGATTCAGGCCTCGGCTATTTATTTACCGGCCTGGCGGTGGCCGCCCTCCCACTTGCAGCCACAGCCTTCCAAGCATTCATGGACCTCAGATATTTCTTACCTTCCTCTGCGCTCTGCAATCAATATTCAGTTGGTTGGACTGAGGTATATTATATAGGTTCTTTAGGACAGCTTAGATTTTACATTATAAATTCCTTTTATGTTTTCTTTTTATCATTTCCCAAATAACTGTTATAAAGTTTAACTGATACCTTTTATAACATTTCAATTATATATGTTATAAAGTTAGATGCTATATTTTTATAACATTTCAATTATATATGTTATAAAATTAGATGATATATTTTTATAACATTTCTTTATATAAGATATAAAGTTTAATGATCTGCTTTATAAATTCATATTAAAAAGTCTAATTATATGCTTTATAAAATTTAATGTATATATATATTATAAAGTTTTAAAGTTTAAGATTTTTATTAATGGGTTGTTACAAACATCACAAAAGTAGTTAATTCATTTTGAACTTCCAACTAGAATTGAGCATAATTCTTAATTAAAATAACTTATTCAACAATCTTGCAAATTCCCACCATCTACTTGTAATTTTTTATTGAAAAAATCATGGAAGTTTAAGAATCCAAACATCACATTGGTCCCAAGGGAATTGTATTAATCAAGAGTATTTTAAACATTGGATTTTAGATTTCTCAAGATTGGATAAGTGTATGTGGAGACAAAGGAATGTTATCAACGCTTTGTCTCGATTGCCTACAATGTAGTTTTCATTTGCCTAGAATGTAGTTTTCATCAATATTGTGAATTTCTGAGTGCATAGACATTAAATATTTTGACATGGAATTTATACACTTATTTAGATGAGACTACAGAACTATAAGCTTATTTAAAAAAATAAAAATCACAAAAATGCATGCGAAGGAGAGAAGTAGGTAGGTGTTCCAAACCCAATGTAACCTAAAAAAATTAGTTATATTCACACAA
Source organism: Pinus taeda (assembly GCA_000404065.3). NCBI lineage: Eukaryota > Viridiplantae > Streptophyta > Pinopsida > Pinales > Pinaceae > Pinus > Pinus taeda. Next base: position 24,487 of record APFE031360846.1, on the reverse strand, counting down.
ACATTGCGCACTAAATGTTGTTGGAAGCTAACTGTGAGCTACATTCTAACTAAATAAATTAACCCAAAAAGTCTGAAGCAAAGGAAAACACAAATTTATAGATGAAGGGGCTTTGAGTGTATGTAAATAGTGCGGCATGGTACATCTATATTTTTCAACTAATTGAACATAGGTTTGTGACACCATTATATGAATTAGATGACTTGGATCATGATGAAGATATTAAATAATTTCACCAAACAATCATTGGTTGGAAATTTTCTATATTTGAAATATTATTGACTGTTTGTCACCCTTAAAATTATGTGATAACAATCATGACGTGAATTATATAACTCACTCAAATATTTTTTATTTCAAATGTTTTGAGGATAAAAATAATAACTATTATGATGATTAGTTTTTAGTTTTTAGAAACATGTGACTATTTCTCTTCAGATTTTTATTTTACTAAAAAAATTAATTATATAGCTACTAATTTTTAGGAGATATGTTAACTTAACACAACCATATCGACATACATTATATTATGTTCATATCTAAAATTAGTCAATCTAAATAGTTAATTAAGATAAATTATGCCAATTTGTAATTATAACTTTTTTAAAAGTAGTTAACTAACTAGATTTAATTAATAATATATATTTTTTAACTAAGATAATTTTTTTACTTGATTCTTTAATATGTAGATTTCTCAATAATAAAGATATGTTATCTTAATGCAATAATATTAACATTATGTTATGTTCAGATTTACAATTAGTCAATCAAAAGAGTTAAAGGATTAACTTCGTGTATTTATTTTCTTTAAATATATATCATTATTTGATTTTATATAGTCATTATGTTATTATTTATTATTTTTTAGAACCATGTGAATATTTCTTTCATAATTTTGTTGAAATAATTTTAATTGTTTATAAAAAAAAAAAAAGTTGTAAGTATATCGCTTTGATCAGGGCGGGGAATTGAACTCATGACTTCACATCAAGGACTCCTGTAACAGATTACCCAATCACTGCTTATCCAAGATCCCGTGGACTTTTTAAATTTTTTTTTGTCCAATATATCACACCATTTGAGGCAGGGAATTCAACTGGTGAGTTCACATCAAAAAATGACTTAACAATTGACCCGATCACCACATATCCAAGATGTGGTTGACTATTTATGTATAAATTTTATAATTAATAACTATTATGATAATTAATTATTAGTTTTTGGAAACTTGTGGGTATTTAATTCCTAGTTTTATTTAGAAGGTTTAATTTATATATAGTTACTTTTTTAGGATATAATAAAGTCAACACAACCATATTAACATTATTTTGCTATTTACAATTAATCAATACAAAAAGTTAATTAACAAAAATTAGTTTTAATTATTGATTTCTTTTACTTTGATTAGAACATGCGAATTTATCATTATAGTTATTTTTAAGTATACCTTTTTCTAATTTAAATTTAATTAAAAATAATATCAACTAATTAGATTTAAATAAATAATAATATAATTTTTAATAAAGATATTTTTTATTTGATTATTTAACATGTATATTTCTAAATAATAAAGATATGTTAACTCAATACATAATATTTACAATTAGTAGTGAATACAAAATGTTAATTAATAAAAAGTGGTTTGCATTATTGATTTGTTTTATATTCATTACAAGATGTCAACTATGATCATTGTGAAAATAGGCAACAGGGTTTTTTAGTTAAGTTGTGTTATTTTGGTATTTACAACTAATTATTTAGATTAAATATAATTTCTCATGATTCTTAAAATTTATTATTATACAATTTCATATAATTATGTATAACTTCCAATGTATTTATTTTTCCATGATTCTTAAAATTATACTATACAATTTTGTATAATTAAATTTATTTTAAAATGTATATAATGTTATGTTAACTTTTATAATTATAATTTTTTTTAGTATATATTTCCTCTAATTTTAGCTTTAAATTAAAAGTAACATCCACTAACTTTAATTTAAATAAATTAATATAGTTTTTTAATTATCATAAATTTTATTATTTGATTTTTTAAGTATATAGATTTCTAAATAATAAAGATATGTTAACTCGACACAACCATATTAACGTTATATTATGTTAATATTTACAATTACTCAATATAAAGAATTAATTAATACAATTTCATCAAAAATATTGATTTGTTTTATTCTAATTGCAAGATGTCATCCATGATCCCCTTCAAAATGACGAATTGTCACAAAAACAAATTTTATGGGTGACATGGTACACATCTAAAAAAAACCTAAAATAAAACACCCAAACTCTGCCAATCATATCATAACACACAATTTTTCTTAATTAAAAAAAAAAATTAAAGATTTAAAAACAAAATCCATTACCAAAAAAAAAATTTGTTTTATTTTAATAAATTATTATTATTTTTTTTTTTTCCTAAACTTGTATTTACTGTTTAAAAATAAAATTAATAATTATTAGTAGTTTAATATAAAAAATACAATTTCACAAAACTTGTTAGAAAAATTACAACAATGAAAACACTAAGAAAAGAAGTTAATACATCAACATTTAACTACTATCTAAACTAAGAGAAATTAATACATCAACATTTAACTACTAGTTAAATTAAGAAAATAAGTGAAAACATTGACATTTAAATACCAATCAAGCTAAAAAAACAATTACAAAGGTTTATTTGGATAAAACTTTGATACCAATAATTATGAGTTCTTTTTATCATATTTTTGAATTTTTTTTGGAATGTTTTCACATCAAAATATATTCAATATATACCAGTGCCAAAATTTAATGAATAATGCAAAAGAATTGGTCCATCTCTGGCAAATACAATATGAAATTCACAACTAAAAATACTTATTTTTTTTTTAAAATTTAATTAAAAAGTTATTATTATAAATAATTAATAATGCTCAAATAAGTGGAAGAAATATCGCATATAATTCTTTTAGAACTTTTCTCAAAAATCATTTTTAAATTATCTATAATAATTTAATATAAATATTTATATAACAAATAAAATTTATTAAACACAATTATGTTACCATCATTTCTTATCACTTTTCCATTCATAGATGTATTGAACTTTGAACATCTCTTACCTAACCCTCAAAACACCAACACGATTATGCATGATGTTCAATTTCAATCAAGATCTGCAAAAAGGCACAACAATGAAATATATATGTAGGGAGTAACAAAACGGCTTAGATTTAGCTGAATTTGTTAGAGATGGACACTCTATGCAATCGATTGCATACTATGGTAGAATATAATATTTGGAATGACAAAAAAAGGTTTTCAAGTTTGTAAATACAAGATAAATTATACCACATGCTAAAATATTCTAATCTCTAGAGTGAAAACAATGATCCATAATTACTTGGCACATCTTATCTCTTTACATTGCCCAATTTCTATCAAATTTTCTCTTAATGTTGTCAATGGGGTACAGACTTATAAGTCTGAATTATTTCGTAGGCATAGGCAAACAAAAAGGAAATTCCCAGGCTTTAGAATACATTTGACGACAAAAGTGTTTCTGAACACCTACAAATTTATATTCTTAACATTAGTTTCTAGCTCCGAAGTATATGCTAACTACATACATAGTGACTACGTTTCCATTTGTCAAGTGTATCCAAATCAGAGGATATCATTTTCTTATTCTTGAATATGTCAATTCATCAATGGAGTTGGAGAATTTTCAACATGTGTTATTTCGTTTGTTTTAGTAAACTCTATATTGAATTCTTTTGTTTCAATAAACTATATATTGAAATTGCATTTTGTTTTTTGGAATATATATATATATATATATATATATAATATATATATAATTGTTCTACTGAAATCATCAAATTGCAAGTGTGGGGAAATCGATATTTAATTACACAAATTATCAAATTTTGATATCAATAAATATAAGATGTTTAATCATATTTTCCAGTATCTATTCATAAATTTGTGCATCAAGGCATATGTAACACATATCTTACTCTAACTATACTAAAATTTTGATGGAAAACGATTCCTTAACCAATTATTATACCTGCCTAAGCAGGTATATAGCGATCGCTAGAGCGTTGACCTGTATTAATTTCAGTTTGAACTATTTTTATCATTTCAATTTAACCAAAGTTTTGAATAACTTTATATTTTAATAATATTTTAAAACAATTTGTAAATGTTTTGATTGGGTATTATATTCGAGCTCTTATTGCAGAGTGAAGGACAATATGGTAAGTTTTGGTAGGCGAGTCATTCACTAAAGTGATAAACTAGATAAACATAAATCAAAGTCTCAAAGTTTAAGAGTAATGCTATCTCAAACTTAACATTAACTCATGACATTTTATGTAAGAAAAATAGAATGAAAAAATACTTTGCAGATTTATACTGATTTCTCAATTACTCCCCAAATTACTTTGCACATTTATATTGATTTCTCAATTTCTCACGAAAGCTTACACTTGACACCATTTTTTACACCAGCCACCATCGATCTCCAACATGTTAACACCCTCTGCATGCCACATGCAGAAGCTAGGTTCTTAATCCTCTGCCCTAGCGGGTTGTAGCCTTCTCAGACTTCATAGCTCGCATGCTTTGTCATGGCTCAACATTCTTCTCCACAGTAGGTTCTTAGTTATTAACACCCTCGCTAGTTGTAGCCTTCTCAGCTTTCATAGCTCCAATGCTCTGCCCTAGCTCAACATTCTTCTTCAAGGTTCTTCAAGCTGCCATCTTCATGCTTAGGTTGACAATTGAATGAACATTTGGTCTCAAGAGGCAAAAGGGCATACCTAGAGTAAGCATACCTTAGTAGAAGTTCTCTCTTTTACATCTGAATGGGACGTTCGCATCTGAATGAGAAGTCGGGTAACATTCTCCCACCTCTATATTTGCTGGGATATTGTTCTCTTATTCGAAATCCTCCCGGCTGAGATGAAATTAGCATTGAGACTCTTTTTTCTGAATGAGAAGTCGGGCAACATTCTCCCACTATATTTGCTGGGATATTGTTCTCTTATTGGAAATGCTCCCCGCCGAGATGAAATTAGCATTGGAACTCTCTTTTATGTTTGGTTACATAGACTATAAGAGGATTTATAAGTATGAAAGACAGAAGGAAAGAGGTACATACATAGACTGTAAGAGGAGTAATAAGTAGGAAAGACAGAATTAAAGTATTACCAGCAACATAAACAAGAAGAGGTATGTAACACTCATCCTTAGTGGCTCTACTACATAGAACTTATAACATTTATATGATCTGATATCATAGAACTGATAACATGTATTTGAAGTGCCCTTGTTTCATGTTCCCATATATAATTGTTCTGTTTTGATATAAATCTGTTTTCATGTTTTTGCATTGTTTTCATTTCCATCCTACGTAACCTGGTCCCATTTATGTATTGAGTCCTTTGTAATAGGACAAAGGTAGTGGCATAGATGCAACAACGAATTCTTGAGAAACAGTCTCTCTTCTTTCAAAGCTCTGTAGTAGGACAAAGGTAGTGGCATAGATGCAGCAATGAATTCCTCAGCGACATTCTCTCTCTTTTCACAGCTCTGTAGTAGGACAAAGGTAGTGGCATAGACACAGCAACGAATTCCTCAGCAACAATCTCTCTCCTTTCACACTCTCATTTAGAGGATGGCATAGGATTAAAAGTTAAAACAACTTTTATGTTCTCCAACATGAAGAATGCATGAGTAAAACAACTTTGGTGGTGTTTGAAATAAAAATTCATTATCGACAGAATAGAGATGTATAACTATAGTTCTGAATAGAGTTAACAACCTTCGTATAATGGAAACAGTGAATTATCAAACCTTAGGGCAGGCGAAACACTTCAGCTTCGAGAACTTTCTTAAATTACTATTAGATGATAATTTATATAAATATTAACGTGTATCTTCAAGGGCAAAGTGAGTCATGTGAGATAATGTATCACCTATTGAGCAACATTCTGCCAGCAAATTTTGCCTTTCCATAGCGTGATTGTTTACCTCGTGTTGTTCTACAAGATTTGGAGAGCTACCATTGCACTCTTGTGTCTTCTGTGATTTGTTGTTATGCTATTAGCTGGCCCTCCATGTTGCTCTACAAATGTTGTAAGTGCTGAGCTTTCCACAAGTGCAGGATCTTTGTGTAGCCACTAAGTATGGCACTGACATAAGTAGATGAAGGTTTAACTAAAGTAGCCATGTATTGGAATTCAAATATCTCCAAAAACACACTCTACACACAGGGAAATCGCAAGGAAATCACTTGTCAAATAACTAACATTATATAATTTTTTTGAGAAGACTCAACAATTAAAGAATAACAGAGTATAGTCCATTAAATTGCATTTGTAACAAATTTTCAAGAAAAGTATTTTCACTTTTTCTATGACTTCCTCTTCTTAAAGCATGTAAAGAGCTCAATCGTTGAATTCACCCATTCGCTTGCCAGCCTCTCCACAAACGCCATTGGAAAACGACTAAAGGCCTCCAGGTTTTAGTAGTCAATTTGCAATGCCGACAGTGGCAAGGCGATCATAATCTGCCGCAAGGAAATGCTGAATGTGCTATACTAAAAACGTAAGTAAACTGAAACTCATCAGGGCTCGTACTGTGCCCTCAGTTTTAGCTATAGTAGTTTGCAGTTTTGTTTGGCCCTAAATGAGAATGGAAAGAAATAGAGCGATTCCCGGAACCCAGATAATTCAGTTACTAGAACCCTCTAGTGGGAGTATGAGGGATAGGGAGAAGGGTCGGATGTCAGTGAGCCCAGTGAACATGTAGTGAAGATAGTATGCTGGTATGGACAAGTGGTTAGCAGAGGGGCCCATGCTGTTGTGTGTTTATTCATGTGTGCATGCCGACAGACCTTTAATAATGTCTTGTGCGAACAGGTGGGCAGACGGGCACACGTAGTGGTTGTGTGTTTTGCATGTTGCTGGATGTCTGGGTGTCTAGCAATGGCACGCTGAATGCTTGTCTCGAGCTGTTGTAGAGCGTCGCTTCATAGAGATAGCCCTGTTGTGGAAACAGTTTCGCGTCTTAACTAGGTAGATATAGTTAGGCTTCTAGTTGGATTTATTGACTCGACTAATGAAGTTCCAGTCTAAGAAGCAGCCGCAGCGGACAACTAGCAATGTATGGTCAAAATGGAAACTAATACTTTGTTAGCCATGTGTCCTATGCTTCTTTTAAACTTGGTGAATCGACCTCACTTATTATTTCAATCCAAGTTAATATACAAGCTATTTTTGGCAAGTATGCTGTGTGCAACGCGAACTTGTTGAGAATGGGCCTGAACGTGAGCAAGGGCATCTCTACTGTCACCTCCAATATAGTTTGGCGAATACTTGTGAAAAAAAAAAAATATGACGATGATTTGGGTGGTGAATTCAAAGGGTTTAAAGATCTGTTGGTACGGTTGATCTGTTGGTATCAAGGGGCGAATGAAGAAAATTGATAAAATATTCAATGAATTTGCGGAGAACATAATAGACGACCACGTTAATGTTAATCATCTCATGGCCACCGTCTCCTCCAATGGCCAGAAAGAGGCAGATGCAGAGCCTCATGTGCAAGACTTCGTGGACGAGCTGCTGCATATAGCTGAGACCGACAGTAAAATCACACGGGCAACCATCAAGGGTCTTGGGCTTGTATGGCTTAGCCCTCATTCTTCCTCATTCTTAAACTTCGGTCAGTCATCATTTTGCAACTAATTGGACTTGTATTTGTGCAGGACATGTTCGGGGCGGGCTTGGAGACAGCATCAACTACGTTAGAGTGGGCAATGACTGAACTGCTCATACATCCCCACGCGATGGAGCGTTTGAAGGAAGAAATCGAATCGGTCGTTGGCGAACATGGTCAAGTAAAGGTGTCGAATCTGGCAAGCATGAAATATCTCCATGACCATACCCAGCGCTGCCGCTTAGCGATTCCTCATGAACCTGCGGTGGTTGTGACAATAGGAGGATACTACATACCTAAGCAAACAACGGTCATGGTAAATTTGTGGGCTATATGGAGGGATCACAATATGTGGGGGCAATATCTTTCCGAATTCAAACCCGAGAGATCCATGGAAGAAGAGAATATCAATTTAACAGATCAATCGTACTTCAGTATGAGACCGTTTGGGGCAGAAAGGAGAGGATGCCCACTGCCCAGGGGCTTCTATGGCTATTCATACGGTTGAACTTGCAGCCGTTTGGGGCAGAAAGGAGAGGATGCCCACTGCCCAGGGGCTTCTATGGCTATTCATACGGTTGAACTTGCAGTGCCTCAGTTGCTGCACACTTTTGATTGGAGGGTTGAAGGTGATCCCTTCCAGCCGGATATAAAAGAAGCCTGTGGAATGACGAATCCAAGACAGGTTCCGCTCTATGCCTATCCAATGCTGACGGTCAGAGTTTCACGCCAAACCGTAGGAATAGGAGGAGACGAGGGAAGGGACAGTTTCTCTTTATCATGTGGCTTATGATTATACTACCTTCATGTCGAGGTTATTAAAAATGTTATTATTCTCGTTATGTTGGGATTACTATAAATATTAGCATCTTAGAACCAGGGGAAGATAATGTTTCAGAAAAAAGAATATTGTAAACGATTGTAAAGTGTATTCTGTAATAGTGTATTAAGATCAATTATTTTCAATAATATGGAGTTATATGTAATTGGTTGTCGATACTGAATGCATGAACGTATGTTAAAGGTGTTGGATAAATAAATAAATATTTTTTATTGTAATTATATATTTACATTATATATAAAATTAAAATACAAGATACGATATATTGTAATATAACACATGACCATTATACATATAATATATATATAATATATTATATATATATAATATAGAATTCGCATTTACAAACGCCCTCTTGGTATTAAACGATTAAAATACAAAAAACATATATCTACTATATTATGTTTACTATTCATTCATATATTTTTAAAGATACTATAGAGCCATATGCTATATATTATCCATTTACCTGTTATATTACTCTATATTATTTATTTCAATAACGTTGAATATTTAGATTGTTTTATAAAGGGTTGGAGCGTTATTATTATTTATGTTATCAATTATAAATTATAAATATATTATATTTTGGCATTTATTATAACAAAAATTAAAACAATAAATAAACTTTAAGCCAATAGGTTTATCCATTTCAATTTGTGGAAGTGGTCTTTCAAAATTTTGATTTTTTTGTTAAATGTTTAGACAATTATATCTATTTCAATTTGTGAAAGTGGTTTTCAAAAAATTTGAATTTTCAATTTGTGAAAGTGGTCTTCAAAAACTTTGAATTTTTGTTAAATAGATAGATTAAATTTGATATTAAAAATATATTTTTAATAATAGATGACATGAAAAGATTTTGAAATTTTCCATTTTCAAACTCAAAACTAAGTTTTATTCACTTAATATGGTGTCGCTTCTCTCTTGTATGTGGATGTTTGAGTGATGATGGTTTCTATTATATGGATGTTTGGCCAATGTATTATTTCATATATAAGTGTTGGTTTATTTGTGATATTCATGCGGAACACTTTTCAATTTCAATATATTCAATCATTGAATCCAAGAGTGCTGGAAATCTAGAATGAGGCATTCATCACTTGAAAATAGAGCTTGACATTCGAATATGAAAAGCTCACGTGACAACGTATACATTCTTAGTGAAATTCAAGAAGAAAGATGTTACATGAGTCAAGCAAATGAATGTTGGTTGTGGCACAATCTTTTGTGAAACCTAATCTTTGATAACTTGATGAAGATTAACAAAACTTAAGGAGTAAGAAATATCTCCAAAATTTGAAAGCTAGAAAATGATATCTGTGTACCATGTCAACATGGAAAGGAAACCAAGACTAGCTTCAACTCCAAGGAATGCTCAACATCAAAGCCTCTCAGACTTATTCATGCAAATTTGTGTGGTCTGACCACAACTCTAGCTCTACAAGGAGAAATATACTTTATTTTATTCATAGATAATTATATTAGAATGTTGTGTGTATTTTTCATAAGATATAAGTCAAAAGTTATAGATTTTGTTAAAACTTTCAAATCAATCATTGAAAATGAAAGTGAGTTGAAGATCAAATCCTTAAGAAAATATAGAGGTGGGGAATTTACCTAAGGAGAATTCAATGACTCTTTGAAAAAAAGAGAATCAAAAGGGAACTCTCTATTGCTAGGACTCAACAAAAAAATGGAGTAATAGAAAAATAGAACAGATCTATACAACAAAATGGAAGAACAATGTTGTTGGAGGCTGATTTACAGGGAAAATTTGGAGGGAGGTAGTTGGGGCAACAATCTATATAATGAATGGAGATCAACTGCGAATAAACAATGATAAAAATCCATATGAACTATGGAAAGGAAGGCATCCCTCTATAAAACACTTCAAAATATTTTGAAGCAAATTCTCTATGAAGATTAATGATGATTCACATGAGAAATTTCTTTCACATGTCGACGAAGAAATTTTCCTTGGATACTCATTGAGAAGCAAAGCATACAAATTCTACCAAAACTGGTTGTGGAAGATAGTGAAAAGCATCAATGTAAAGATAGATGAAGCTCTTACTAAACAAGAATTTTTTCAAACCAATGAACAAGACCAAACCCTTACATATCCAATGGAATGTGGTGGAAAGGAAGAGAAGGAGCTAGAAAATCAAAAGGAAAAACCACCTTAATCACCATCTAAGTTAAATTTTGTACATAAAGATCATCTATAAGACCAAACAATTTTAGATGTGGATGGAGGAATACAAACTCGAAGAAAAATGAAAAACAAACTAAAAAGGAATGATATTTCCTTGTTACCCACAATAGAACTAGGAAATTTCACTCAACACATGTAAGCCTCCTCACTTGATAAGGGCAATGGAAGAAGAGATGAACTAGATTGAAAATGATGCAACATGGGAGTGAGTACCTCACACAAGGGATAATAATGTCATAGGAGCCAAGTGGGTGTATAAGAACAAAATTAATGAATATGGTCAAATCATTAGAAATAAGTCAAAATTGGTGTGCAAGGGATATACTCAAATTGAAGGAATTGACTTTAAAGAGACTTTTGCTCCTGTTCCTAGACTAGAGAGTATAAGGATGTTTTTAACATTTTCTTCTTCAAAAGGCTTTAAAGGTCCATCAAATGTATGTGAATTCAACCTTTCTAAATGGAGATAAAAAATAGGAAGTATAGATGTAATGACCATAGGGGTTGACTAGTCTAAAAATAAATACTTTTATGCAAATTAAAGAATGCCTTGTGTGGATTAAAGAAAGCTCCAAGAGATTAGTATGCTATACTTAATAACTATCTTCAACAATAAGGATTCAAGGAGGGATTTACAAGAAGCAACCTTTACATGAAGATGGACAAATGCAATATGCTAATAACACTAATATACATGGGTGTTCTGAGTTTTTGGAGTAACAATGATGAAATATGTCACAAAGTTTCCCAAGATATGTGAAAAGATTTTTAAATGTGGATGATTACATAATTTTCTTACATTCTTGGACTTTAAGTAACTCAAACTAAAGTAGAAATGTCCATATCGCAAGAAAAATATCTCGGGGATATTCCTAAGTGATTTGGGATGTAAGAATGTGGTATTATGAGAGAACCTATGACTTCAGGTTACAAGCTAAGTAAGGATGATGAATCTCTTGCGGTGGATGCAACTCTTTACAAATCAATGATTAGAGGTTTCTTATATATTCATGACTAGATATCATGCAAGCAATAGAAATCGTGGCAAGGTTCTAGTCGTTTGTTAAGGAATCTCACATGCTAGTTGTAAAAAGAATACTTAGATACCTAAAAGGAACTCTGATTTTGGATTATTGTACTCTAAGAGAAGAAATTTTACCTTGAAAACATATAGTGATATAGATTGGGTAGGAAACAATGATTATTGAAAGATTACCAATGGGAATGAATTCTGTTTAGGAGAATATCTTGTATCATGGTTAACCAAGAAACAATCATCTATATCTCTATCCACAGTTGAAACTGATTACATTACAACAACAGATTGATGAACATAATTCCTATGGATGAAGGAAGCCTTGAAGGATGTCAATATAGAGACAAATCGACCTATCACTACCCACCATGACAATACTAGTGAAGTCATCCTCTTAAGGAATACAATATGGCATTCAAAGACAAAACATATCATGATCAAGTAACGCTTTCATTGAGAACAAGTTGTAGTGTAGAACATCAAAATGGAGTATGTCAACACTAAGGAACAAATTATAGATATATTCACAAAACCCTACCTCAATAATCATTTCAATATCTTAGTCAAAATATGGGGGACATCGCTCTTTCATTACATTAGAGAATCCATTTGTTATTGATGTCAAATGGGGATGATGTGATATGGGGATTAGCACAATGAAAGGGGCGATTGATATTAATTGTTAAGGAGATATTGTAAATAATATTGTTGATGTGTTCAAATCCTTTGGAGTTGTACACTTGGTTGCAAAAAAGTCCGAGGAAGTGGTGTTGTAGGTAATTGCAGATATGATTTTAAAAAAATAAGTTTTCAGGCATACCAACATTTTCTCTTTCTTTCTTCTTCATGCCTATGACACTTGCAAAATATGTGCCTACTTGTCCTTATATTCAAATGGAAATCTTCTCTATCTTTCCCTTATGTGCCTACCACACTACCTATAGGAGAAAAATGTGATTTATGTGCAAACACAAAATACCACAAGCCTTTCCAAGAGTATTTTCCTAGGGATTTTGGTGGTGATGGAGTTGATTCGAAATGGTATTTTAAGATTTGATTTTATCTCCATTATTTTGATCCAAAATTATGAGATTTAATCGAATGAAATCATTGCATGTTTATTTTATTATAAAATGCCAGAATGTGCAAAGACAGGGGCTAGATTGTGTGAGAATGTGAGGTACAATAATGTAGAATGAAAATTGAATATTAAATCTGAAGCAATAAAGAAGATATTTTGGGAGTGATTAAGGAGAGTATATAACAAAGTATGTATGTTGTTTCTAGTATCAAGTTACTATAGATTTTGAGAATAGAGTATTGTTGCAACTTCTATTACATGGACATTCGATTAAATATCATATGGCTACATTGTTTGTTTATGTTGTAGGTGCAATTGTGGGAAGTATTGCGTGGGGTTGTTTGTTTATGTTGTAGGTGCAATTGTAGCAAGTATTGTGTGAGGTTTTGATGGATAGAGTTACAAGAATGGTTGAGTGTTGTATTGTTTCTGTGAAAGCTAGAGTGTTGATGTGGCTATTGTCTATTTCATATCGTTGACAATAATTTTTTCAGAAGTATGTTGCTAGTGCTAGTATTGATTGGTTTATATGTAGTTGTGGCTTCCCTACATTTTATATTTTTAGTGTATTTTTGAGTGATCTATGATTGAGTGAGAAGGATTTTATTTTCATAGTAGATTCATTAGTTAAGCATAGGATTCTATTGTACATAAGTTTAATAGTGAGCTGAGAGAGTTATAAGTGGGCCCAGTTTGAAATTTGTGAATAGTGTTTATGCAAAGATAGTGGGCCCTAGTTTTAAAATGTATAAAATTTGGTACATAATAGCTTGAAGGTTGGGGCCATAAATAGAAAAGTGGTGGATTCCGCGAAAGTATTGGCTTGTTGATTTAGGGAGTGGTGGCTTACTTGATGTTGTGGCCTAAGAAATAGGGAGTGGTGGTTTCCCTAGGTGGTGTCTTCGAAGGGCCTGCAGTAGGTTGGAGCCTACATATGGTTGACGAAGTGGTGGTTTCCATTAGGTAGTGGCTTAAAGCTAGTGGCTTCTCGCATGCATCATAATTCATTTTGCACACTAGCACGAGGCTTTCACAAGCATAGCAATACCATAGCACATGCGTTCTTTGGGGGGTATATATTGTGGAAAAAATGTCATAATATTTTGAGCATAAAATAGGGGTTAAAGGGTTTTTATGTTGACACGTATAAAACATGGAGCTAAAATTTAATGAAAAAAAAGATACCTATAATATCTAGTGAAAGTAAGGGTTTTTTAAATTGGGAATGTGTATTGGGTTTGTGTTGGTAGGGGATTGAATAATGTGAATTTTAGAGTTATTTTGTAGTATGTAGTAAAATATAGGTATTTTCTAGTATGCGGTGAATGCACATGATATGTCAAAGGTTCGTTGAGTAAAACCCATATGCACAATCGTGGTGGTGAGTGAATTATGTGAGAAGGAAATTTTAATAAAGAAGAGGAAGACTGAGACAAAGAGTATGATGGTTTTTCTCCAGGAACAATTTCCACCTAATATTTGGCGTTCTTATGGTTTATGTGTTATGTATGTGCCTTATGCTCTATGCGTTACTGCTTTCATGGATATCTGTGCATGATTCTCATTTGTTATGATTTTCTAATGTATAATGTGTTGTTGATTTAACTCATGATTCAATTAATTGTCTAAGGAAAGGAAAAAAGTTATAATCAATGATACGTTATGTATAATACTTATTCAACACCCCACGCCCTTACCCACCTCATTGTTTCTAAGCTCCCAATAAGCTATATAGGAAAGGTCAATTTGATAAGAAAAAACAGTATTCTATTATTTTCTAACCCTAAAGAAATATGAGATTAAATGAAATCCCACACTACTGAGCAAGAGTTTTTTTTTTGGGGTTGGGGGGGGGGTAAGGGGTTTGGGGGAGGCCTACTCGTACCCCGATGCTAGGAAGAGCATAAATCAACTAGATCATGCTCCAATATTCTCATTTTAGGGTAGAGCATGCAGTTTGTCACATATTTACGGATTGTCCCATGCAGAGGGAAGATAGTTGGTCATGAGGTTGGTTGTGGGTATGTGGGAAATATGCTTCCAGTCCGAGGAAAAATAGGGTCGACCTAACATAGTTCTCATGCGTATCAAATCTTCAATTGAACAACAATATAAATTTAATTGCACAGTTAATTCATATTAGTGGATCCTACAATAAGACTCGAGAGTTATTGACCAATCATAGGTTTAAAAAACACTTTTTTTACCATACTAAATAAGACAAATATTCATATA
>APFE031360839.1:96002-116252 GCA_000404065.3 Pinus taeda | reverse complement strand
AAACCAAAAAGAAGAAAAAATGTTAGGTAAGTAGGCTGGGTAGGTAATTTTGAGGTTGCAGAATGTTGATTTGTGATCAACTCCACATTTTCAAGTGTTACACTTATACAAATCACAGTCAGCAGGCAGTTCCCATTTGGAGGACTTCAAGCGAGGCATGTCTAACTCCCTTTTCTTTCTCTTTCCTAAATCATTTACTAACTTCCCTTAGAGAGGTCAAGATCTAATTGATATCTCTTAGTTTCATCATCTTCCATATCACTTGCCTGGGTAAATATCTTCTTTACTCAAGGAGGCTCCATATTTTCTCTACAAAAGTTCTGTCCCCCCTTTAAAGCCTAAGATCTCTAAGACTTAGCGCTCTTCTTGTCGTTGTCATATTGACTACTGACATTATTATTTAACTTCCTATATATTTCCCTTCCCCCTATTAAGACTATGGTAATGACTCCCCTATGTAAATATCCCCTCCCCCTGGTTGAAACATAACCATAAGTATCTTCTTGGGAATTACTAAGTCACCTGGACCTTAGTAACAACCCTCATCTCTGCATAATTTCCCCCCCCAAGGTGTTTGAACTCCTTCCAAAACACAAAAACCCCCCTTCCAAATACATTAACACCCCCCGCGCATTGTATTTTTGGAATTTATTAATGTTTAATTAATAAATAACCAAGCGCCGAAACCCATTAGCCCTTAACCTATAGTTTAAAACCCACCCGCACCACGAAAAATTAAACTTTTAACGCACGAGCTGTTCTACTAAATCCCGCGCACCTTCTCCTCCCGTCCATCATCGGATCGCCTCCCCTAGATCTAACGGCTATTAGGCATATCGGGCGCCCTCTTGTGTGGGTACGTTAGCACCCGATGTCCGACGGTTTTACCGTCGTACACCGGGATAGCTGGCGGCATCCCATTGCATCAGGCTGCCCCTGACAGAAACCACCTCCGTACCAAAGGTGGTCCGATGAACTCCAAAACCGCCCTTCCCCTCGCATGACAGGAGCGCCGCGTCACCCTTCCACGTCGCCTCCACCTCACCCCTTCCTGCCTACACCTGGCCCACGTCATCTGCCACCGTGTCCCGCCACGTCATCACCCCGTCGTACTACCACGTCACCCTGCTGACGTCACATCCATACCAGAGGACCCCACTGCTGATGTCATGCTGACGTCATCCACCATACCACTGACATCATTCTGACGTCAGCAGCCGAAAAACGGAAAAACGCGCAAGCGCAAAAATCAAGCTTCGGAGCTTCGGAACGCTACGGAAAATGGGCCATATTGGAGAATCTTTAGGGAATCTTTTGATTCCTCGACCCTTTTTGCACCGAAAAAAGGTAGAAAATGCCCGATTTCTCTTATTCAAGCGTATCAGAAGGCAGAGAGAGACCCAGTTCAGAGGTTAAAGAGTACCAGAGCAGATGTAAAGATAAAAACCATGTCAAAGAGTATCAGTGTAGCGGAAAAGTGTATCATAGGAGATTTTATCAGGGCTCGAGGCAAATGAAGCATTAAAAGAAAGCCCTGAAAGTCAAGAAGTAGTTAAGGAGCCATTCAAAGCTCACCAGCACAAATGACTGCACATTAAAGCTCATAGAAGATCAGTGGACCAGAACTCAATGCACAGTTATTACAGAACCACTGCACCAAGCCACAGAGGACATCACATTAACTCATTTTTTGATCCTGCTGCCACTGGCACAACCCAAAGCAGATTTACTTACATTTAATTCGAGCATGAGTTAGGTTTAGAAAGCTTTCTTCCTGCAAACCTATTTAGTTTGGTTGTAATAAATAACTTTAGATATTTTGCTTATATATACCACCCTGAAATATGTAAGAGAGGTTGGTTGGTTGGTCTTTGTTGGTTAGATGTTTTCTGTTTGAGCTGAGACTCGCACTGTAAATGTGATAAGTTCTATAATCAAAGACTGCTGAAATGCATGGATTCTGAAACTGTCTGCTGCGTTTAATTGGCCGAGGAGTGACTATGGAATTCCTATGCTTCTACATGGTTCAATAAGTGTTCCTTAACCCTGTTAGTTTTATTGTTTGTTTATCATCCATGTTCCACTGTCTAGAATCACAGAAAGAAAGAATAGTTTAGGATTTGTTTGCAGCACCCTATGCTCAATTTATATGATTTCTTCATGTTTTTGTCAGGAATAGTTATGAATATGCATGCTTAAATGATCATGTTTACGCTGTTTCTTACACATATGAATGTTAGTTTAGGAATTATTAACTGCTCCTAGATAACCATTCATTCACCCCTCTTCTCTGTTAGCTAATGAAAGATTCTTAATTGCCTTTCATCTCTGACTTTCATCCCATCTTTTCAGCAAAATCGGTAATTGTCTCATGTGTAGCTATCCTGCTCCATAATCCTCTTGTGACCAAGAAAACGCAACAGCAAGCCTTAATCCATGACTCCATGCCCAATGGTTTGAAATGATCACCCTATCCCTTGCCTCTCTGCTCAAATGCAACTTCCTTCCATTCAAACTCCATCCAAACAAAAAATCAAAACCCCTGAACCCAATAACTAGCCTAAAATCATTATCAACAAACCTAAAACATTAAGAGAGAGCCCTCTCTGATTGCAGGTGGGCTAGAACGTGCAATCCAAATATTGGTTTGTGGTTACCTCGGCCGTATCCCTTCAAGAGCTTAGGGACAACCTGAGTGATAACATAATGGCGACTCCACTGAGGAACTCCTCAGATAATCTCACAAAACTAGTCTGAAGCTCCACAGAGGAAGCAACCGACCTTTAAAATCCCGGTCGACCTGTGTTCTTAGAAAAATTCCCAAAAAACAAGTTAGAAGCTGGCTCCCAAGAAGCATTTGCGCTACACAAGATCAAATCCAGATCCAAAACCCCCAGCTGTTTTTGAAAATCCTAACATAATCCCTAAGATCCTTTGAAAACAAGAGCAACAAGAAGATTTTGCTGATTCTATTCCTGAAACTGTTCAGCCTAGTAATTTTTCAACCCCTGTCAAATTTTTATTCCGTTCAAACCCTTCTTCCCCGTGTTCATCATCCACTTCCCCAACCGCTGTTTCCACACCTCCATTCACTGCAAATACTTCCACTACTACTCCTATTATCCCAGTAACCCCAGTCATTCCTCTTATCCCTGTTAATATGGCTAATAGATATGCTCCCTTACAGATGCCTGCTAATCCCGGGGCTATGCCTCAGGATTATCAGACAAAAATTACCTATTTTGATGGCACAAATTCCTGCATAGCCCTACAGCATACAAAGAAAATGCAGGATTACTTTGAGAGTTATGAGATTGATGATGACAGTGTAAGAATGAAGATTTTTGTCCAAAGTTTGACCGGTGATGTCAGGACCTGGTTTAGAGCACTTACACCCAATTCCATATTAAATCCAGAAGCCTTATACCAGACATTTTTCAATAGGTGGGAGAAAAAGAAAGATCCCTTACACATACTATCTGAGTATGATACTATCAAAAGAGGCTCTCAGGAGACTATCTTGGACTATTGTGCAAGATTTAACAATGTTTATAATGCAATACCACAAAAATTGAGACCTCCACCTGATCTTGCTTTGTACAAGTTCCCTGATGGTTTTGATGTTGAAATGGCATATCAGTTAAGGGAAAGAGCCCCTCAAAGCCTTGCAGAGATGCAGGATGTTGCTGTTAGTGTGGAGGCAAACCTAATTTCCAAAAGAAACAGAGTCAGAATGGAGAGAAGAACCACCTTCAAGGAAGAACCCTCAGCCTTAGACCAAAAACTAGATGCTATCATCAATGGAATGCATAGGCTGGGAGACAGAGTAGAGAGCGTTGAGAGAAAATCATCATGGGAAGGTCAATAGTCCAATACCATAAGGAACCCGAACTTCAGGAAAAATCAGACCAAAAACGCAGCAAGGGCTAGTCTCGACCATGATATTAGGCCTCCTTTTCAAGAAAACTATGCGGAGGCATCCACATCCAGTGAGCCCACAGATGAGGCTCACATGAACCTGAAAGATTCGAAAAATGAACAGCAAATCTTTCTCACTAAAGAAGACCGAGACTACCCTGATGTAAAACAATTTCAGACAAAGTCGGGAGAGTCTTTTGATTTCAAACAAGGTTATGATTCTGCTGTGTATGAAGTGCACAAACAATATAAGTTGAGAACAAGGACCATTGATGTCCCTGCATCTAGCAGAACAAAGGATAGCAAACAGCCCAACAAAATTAAAGACAATGATGTCATAATAGAACCAGCTGATATTGTTGTCACAAACCCGCATCAGGTAACTGTGGAGGATATAACAGACATGCATCCTCCTATTGATCAGCCTCTACCTTCCTCTCCCTCAAAAGAAAATCTGAACGACACTCCAAAAAATCTTCCCAAAACAGAAATACCACAAACTGTCATTCATCATAACGCTGACGTTCAAAAAGAAAACACAGAGAGTATGCCCGGAAAAGAGAAACCTGCTACTATCAACGCTAAGAATCCATTGGAGAAACCATTCAATTTAGAAGTAGAGATTGGAAAACTCAAAATATCCATTCCCCTCTCTGAACTTGCCAAACATGATGTATATAGGCAACAAATTCAAAGGTCACTACAACTACCTGAGGTCAGGGATGATGTAAATGTTTTAGACGATACCCCTAAGCTGCTGTTTGGTCCGGAAGTTAATGGAAAATCAACATATGGACCTGTCCCACCCTTTTATGTCAGTCTACACATACATGAAAAAATCCTGCATAATGCTATGTTTGACTCAGGTGCCTCACATAACCTTATGCCCAAAGCTGTAATGGAAAAGCTAAACCTTGATGTCACAAGACCATACAAAGATCTATATTCCTTTGACTCAAGTCAAGTCAAGTGTTTAGGCTTAATCAAAGACCTTTGTGTGTCTCTAGTCCAATTTCCCAACAAGACAATCCTAATGGACGTAGTAGTTGCTGACATTCCCACAAAGTATGGCATGCTCCTATCAAGATCATTGGGGGCAAAACTGCAAGGATCCTTCAAATTGACCTCTCTTATGCCACTATATTTGTCTTTGGGCAACCAAAGAGGCTGTATAGAGAAACATTGATGAAGTATGTGGTAAGTAGTGAGGAAAAGCCCCAAAATTTTCCAATTTACTCAATCCAGTCTGATATGGATTCTTTCATTCTATTCAATGATGACACCAATCCTTCAACTGATGATAAGCCTTTAGCCTTAGAGCAAGAAACATGCATAAATGAGGAATTAGTTGCCAATGACCATGAAATTGTCACAACAGTCAAGACAACCAGAAAACAAGAAGAACCTCCTGAAACAGAAATTGTAAATCTGCCCAATCCTCAAATAACTGAAACTCTTAATACAAACCACAAACGAGAAATCACATGGTATTTAGAGTTTGATGGTTCTGTCAATAAGTTAGGAGCAGGGGCAGGAGTATGGATTTACAATACACATGATAATCATGCAGAAGGTCATGCCTATAGACTAAATTTCAGATGTACAAACAACATGGCAGAGTATGAAGCTCTCCTGTTAGGCCTAAAATTGCTCAAAATCCTAGGTGCTACAAAAGTTCCCATTATAGGTGACTCTGATTTGATTATACAACAAATGAAAGGTAACTTTGTTACTAATGACAGTAGAATGATAGCCTACAGGACTGCTGCCACAGAAATACTCAATTCTTTCAATGAGTCCAAGCTTGCCAAAATTTCAAGAGACCATAATATTCATACTCATAGTCTAGCAACTTTTGCTAGCACATGAAAGCTTCCCTTTGAACCAAATCACCATTTCACTGCTGAGATAAAACATAGGCCCTCGGTTCCTAACAATGTTAAGGATTGGCAAGTATTTCAAAATGATGCCCAGATTAACAATTTTCTCACTCTTGAGGGTGAATTTTCCAACACAAACATTGATATGGATGCCATGTACGATTCCCAACAGCTATCAGAAGAAAATCGGCAGGCTGTAACAGCTGCAATAGCTAAACAAATCCTTAACCCAACTGTTTTTGACAATGCAAACATAGAACAGCTGAAACAAATGTGTTTAGAGGAAACAACCAAGGCAGAGGATGAATTTATTGATGTAAAGAGTAATTTCCTACCTGCTGGCCTTACTCCATTAGAAGACATGTTTGAGGACAATGATGTGCCCAAAAAGCCAAAAATGGAGCCTTTAAATGCTGCTATAGAAGAACACAACATAGGGACAACATAAGAGCCCAAAATGATTAAGTTGTCCAAAAATCTACCCCCTGATCAAAAACCAAAATATGTGGATTTGTTCAAAGAATTCCAAGATGTATTTGCTTGGAGTTATGAGGACTTGAAGTCCTATGACACCTCAGTGATCCAACATACCATTCCCTTAAAACAAAATCAAAAACCGTTCAAACAGAAACTTAGAAGAATCAACCCCATGCTTCTTCCCCTCATTGAAAAAGAAATAAAGAGAATGTTTGAAGCAGGTATCATTGCACCCATCAGATTCTCTGAATGGGTATCTAATTTAGTTCCCACAAGGAAAAAATTAGGAGAGATCAGATTGTGTGTAGACTTGAGAAATTTAAACCAGGGCTCTCCAAAGGACCACTATCCTTTGCCCAAAATGGATCATATCCTACAAAGAGTAGTGGGATCATCTAGAATTTCTTTACTAGCTGGATTTTCAGGATTTAATCAGATACTTGTTCACCCGGATGACCAAGACAAGACAGCCTTTACCACAGCGTGGGGAACATTTAAGTATGTTAAAATTCCTTTCGGGTTAAAAAACGCTGGTGCTACCTTTCAAAGGGCAATGGATATTGCATTTGCCAAGGAGATATATGATTTCCTTGTTGTATACCTTGATGACCTAACCCCTTTCTCCAAATCTGACCAAGAGCACCTTAAACATCTAAGCCAAATTTTCATGACATGCAGGAAATATGGCATTTCCTTGAATCCTAAGAAGTCCCTGTTTGCCCTTGAGGAAGGCAAGCTTCTAGGCCATATCATATCAAAATATGGGATTAGAGTCGATCCTGAAAGAATTCAAGCTATCCTCCAAATCCCATATCCAAGAAACATAAAAGAGCTGCAAGCATTCCTTGGAAAGATCAATTTCCTCAGGAGATTTATCCCAAACCTAGCTGAGCTAATAAGGCTATTGAGAAATATGCTAAAAAAGGATGCCAAGGTAAAATGGTCTCTTGAAACCAAGCAAGCTTTTGAGAGTATCAAAATTGCCTTGACTCAAATGCTTGTCCTCACTAGTCCGCAATTCGACAAAGATTTTATCATTTTTTCTTTTGCATCTGAGCATACTATAGCTGCTGTCCTTTTACAAAAGGATGATCAAGGTAACGAAAAGCCAATTGTTTTCTTCAACCGAGCTTTGAGAGATGCACCATTGAAATATCAGATTATGGAAAAGCAAGCTTATGCCCTGGTCAAGGCCATCAAAGACTTCAGAGTTTACATCTTATATTCCCATGTGATTGCCTATGTTCCAAACTCCGTGGTGAAAGATATATTAACTCAAAAGGGACTAGAAGGCAAAAGAGGCAAGTGGATTGCTAGCATTCTCAAATACGACATTGAAATAAAACCTACCAAGCTGATAAAATGACAAGGTTTAGCCAAACTAATGTCCGAAACAAACTTCCAGGCCTTAGAAATTAATCACCTGGACAATGAACAGGAGCTGGCGACTCCACAGATCAATGACACCTTTTTGCAATCCCCATGGTATGCTGATATTTGTTTTGTATTGTTAAACCTATGTGCTCCCCCAGGATTGTCCAGAACCAAGAAAAGATTTTTAAGGATGAAATCATCAAAGTTTTGTGTCATAGATGGTGCTTTGTTTGGAAAATCATTAAGGATATGCTTTAATGTTTTATATGAATGAAACTAACCACATCATGAAAAGAATCCATGCAGGGACTTGTGGAGGACACTTATATTGGAAGTCCACTGCTGACAAATTTAAGGCTGTTATTATTGGCGCTCTCTTTTTGCAGATGTCAAGAAATTTATTTCATGTCACAAATGCCAAATCTTTGAAGGGAAGAAAATTACTGCCTTTGCCCCTCAATCCATTTCAATCGAAAAGCCTTTTCAACAATGGGTCTTGACTTCATTGGAGAATTCATCCCTCTTCCTCAGGCTAGCACAAGTGGATTTTAACAGCCACCGATTCACTAATGGGTTGAGCCATCCCATGTAGACAAGCCAATGACTCCACCATTATCCAATTCCTTGAGAGCAATATCCTTTCTAGATTTGGCTGCCCTGAGAAAATCATCACTGACAATGCTGCGGCCTTCAAATCCAAAAAGATCATCAATTTCTGCCAATAAATTCCACATTACCTTGGGCCACTCCACAACTTACTACCCTCAAGGTAATGGCTTGGCCGAGTCATCCAACCAAAGCCTCATCAACATCATAAAGAAATTGCTAGAGGAAAACAAAAAGAACTGGCATAGGAGGCTCACGAATGCTCTGTGGGCAGACAAACTTTCAACTAAGAAATCCATTGGGATGAGCCCTTATGAGCTAGTATATGGCATGGAAGCCAGATTTCCTTCATCTTTGGGCATTCCTACTATCAAACTATTACAGGAGATTCAGGCTGAACCAAATGATATGCAGAGAAGAGTGAATCAAACCATTCATCTCCAGCAAACCAGAGAGCAAGTATATGACAGAACTCAGATGTTGCAAGAAAAACTCAAGAAGATGTTTGATAAGAAAGCTAAAGCAGAGGATTTCTGGGTTGGTAGAAAAGTTCTAAGATGGGATTCACGAAGAGAGGACAAGGGAAAACATGCAAAATTTGATTTTCTGTGGAAAGTGCCATACATTATTAGCGCTGTGCAAGGCAATAACACATATTTTCTCAAATCTTTGGAAGGCAGCACAGCTGAAGAAGCCCTGTTAATGGCCGAATGCTAAAACATTACCATGATCCCTTTTAATTAAGAAAGAACAGGCGGTGTTATTTTCTGTACATAAATGGTTGTATATATCAGCACTTTATTTTATTTTGTAACAGTCTAGATGCTGAAGCACGCAGAAGAAAGCAGGCAGTGCTTCACAATTTACTAGCAAATCAGTTGAGGGAAAGTGTTGTTTTCAGTCCAAAAGTTCAAATCAACACAACAGTCAGCACCAAGAGGTTTCAAAGCACAACAACAACAGAAGATCAAGGCAGTCTGACCTGTTGTTCTTGGCTTCTCACAAGGAGAAGCCATCCCCAAGTGGAGGCACTGTTAGCCTCCTGCTGTAGCAGGTTACTCATATTTCATGATGGACATTTTTACAGGCCAAATATGTCATACTTTGCATGCTGCAATGCTCCATATTTGCTAATAGTCACCAGAGAAAGAGCCCATGAAATTGTGCTAGTCTAAGTTCAACTGCTACATTCCAATTTTGAAGAGTGCCTCATTTTTGTACAATTTTCAGCTAAAGGGAGGTCCAAACAGCTTAATCTTGGTCTCCCTAGATTTCAATTTCCTGTTTTAGAATATAGAGAATGAATAATCTGTCCAAACAGCTTAATCTTGGCAGATTCTTAGATAGGTAGAGAATCAAAGGAGCCCAACTGCTTAATCTGGGCCCTTGGAAGAAATAAGTGTAGATGTAGATAGGAAGACATAAAAAGAAAAAGTTGGAAAGCTGGGTCTGCAAGTCTAAGTGCACCCAAACCAAAAAGAAGAAAAAATGTTAGGTAAGTAGGCTGGGTAGGTAATTTTGAGGTTGTAGAATGTTTATTTGTGATCAACTCCACATTTTCAAGTGCTACACTTATACAGATCACAGTCAACAGGCAGTTCCCATTTGAAGGACTTCAAGCGAGGCATGTCTAACTTCCTTTTCTTTCTCTTCCCTAAATCATTTACTAACTTCCCTTAGAGAGGTCAAGATCTGCTTGATATCTCTTAGTTTCATCATCTTCCATATCACTTGCCTGGGTAAAGATCTGCTTTACTCAAGGAGGCTCCATATTTTCTCTACAAAAGTTCTGTCCCCCCTTTAAAGCCTAAAATCTCTGAGACTTAGCGCTCTTCTTGTCGTTGTCATATTGACTACTGACATTATTATTTAACTCCCTATATATTTCCCTTCCCCCTATTAAGACTATGGTAATGACTCCCCTATGTAAATATCCCCTCCCCTGGTTGAAACATAACCATTAGTATCTTCTTGGGAATTACTAAGTCACCTGGACCTTAGTAACAACCCTCATCTCTGCATAATTTTTCCCCCCAAGGTGTTTGGACTCCTTCCAAAACACAAAAACCCCCCTTTCAAATGCATTAACCCCCGCCACCCCCCCCCCCCCCCCGCGCGCATTTGTATTTTTGGAATTTATTAATGTTTAATTAATAAATAACCAAGCGCCGAAACCCATTAGCCCTTAACCTATAGCTTAAAACACACCCGCGCCATGAAAAATTAAACTTTTAACGTGCGAGCTGTTCTACTAAATCCTGCGCACCTTCTCCTCCTGTCCATCATTGGATCGCCTCCCCCAGATCTGACGGCTATTAGGCATATCGGGCGCCCTCTTGTGTGGGTACGTTAGCACCTGATGTCCGACGGTTTTACCGTCGTACACCAGGACAACTGGCGGCATCCCATTGCATCGGGCCGCCCCTGACAGAAACCACCTCCGTCCAAAGGCGGTCCGATGAACTCCAAAACCGCCCTTCCCCTCGCATGACAGGAGCGCCGCATCACCCTTCCACGTCGCCTCCACCTCACCCCTTCCTGCCTGCGCCTAGCCCACATCACCTGCCACTGTGTCTCGCCACGTCATCACCTCGCCGTACTACCACGTCACCCTGCTGACATCAGCATGCTGACGTCACATTCGTACCAGAGGACCCCACTGCTCACGTCATGCTGACGTCATCTGCCGTACCGCTGACGTCATGCTGAAGTCAGCAGCCGAAAAAACAGAAAAACGCAAAAGCGCAAAAATCAAACTTCGGAGCTCCGGAACGCTATGGAAAATGGGCCATATTGGAGAATCTTTAGGGAATATTTTGATTCCTCGGCCCTTTTTGCACCGAAAAAAGGCAGAAAATGCCCGATTTTGCTTATTCAAGCGTATCAGAAGGCAGAGAGAGACCCAGTTCAGAGGTTAAAGAGTATCAGAGCAGATGTAAAGATAAAAACCATGTCAAAGAGTATCAGTGTAGCGGCAAAGTGTATCAGAGGAGATTTTCTCAGGGCTCGAGGCAAATGAAGCATTAAAAGAAAGCCCTAAAAGTCAAGAAGCAGTTAAGGAGCCATTCAAAGCTCACCAGCACAAATGACTGCACATTAAAGCTCATAGAAGATTAGTGGACTAAAACTCAATGCACAGTTATTACAGAACCACTGCACCAAGCCACAAAGGACATCACATTAACTCATTTTTTGATCCTGCTGCCACTAGCGCAGCCCAAAGCAGATTTACTTACATTTAAATCCAGCATAAGTTATGTTTAGAAAGCTTTCTTCCTGCAGACCTGTTTAGGTCAGTTGTAATAAATAACTTTAGATATTTTGCTTATATATACCACCCTGAAACATGTAAGAGGGGTTGGTTGGTTGGTCTTTGTTGGTTAGATGTTTTTTGTTTGAGCTGAGACTCGCACTGTAAATGTGATAAGTTCTATAATCAAAGACTGCTGAAATGCATGGATTCTAAAACTGTCTGCTGCGTTTAATTGGCCGAGGAGTGACTATGGAATTCATGTGCTTCTACATGGTTCAATAAGTGTTCCTTAACGCTGTTAGTTTTATTGTTTGTTTATCATCCATGTTCCACTGTCTAGAATCACAGAAAGAAAGAATAGTTTAGGATTTGTTTGCAGCACCCTATGCTCAATTTCTGTGATTTCTTCATGTTTTCATCAGGAATAGTTATGAATATGCATGCTTAAATGATCATGTTTACACTGTTTCTTACACATATGAATGTTAGTTTAGGAATTCTTAACTGCTCCTAGATAACCATTCATTCACCCCTCTTCTCTGTTAGCTAATGAAAGATTCTTAATTGCCTTTCATCTCTGACTTTCATCCCATCTTTTCAGCAAAATCGGTAATTGTCTCATGTGTAGCTATCCTGCTCCATAATCCTCTTGTGACCAAGAAAACACAACAGCAAGCCTTAATCCATGACTCCATGACCAATGGTTTGAAATTGTCACCCTATCCCTTGCCTCTCTACTCAAATGCAACTTCCTTCCATTCAAACTCCATCCAAACAAAAAATCAAAACCCTTGAACCCAATAACTAGCCTAAAATCATTATCAACAAAGCTAAAACATTAAGAGAGAGCCCTCTCTGATTGCAGGTGGGCTAGAACTTGCAATCCAAAGATTGGTTTGTGGTTACCTCGGCTGTATCCCTTCAGGAGCTTAGGGACAACCTGAGTGATAACACCCCGCAGACACCATCCTCACACTACCTTCCATTTGAAACATTTCAGGTTCAAAAGCAACCTGAACTGGCCCATTATTATGGCTAATATCACTATCATTCTCTCATAAGAAGAAGAACAGCACAGTGCTCCTGCGCGAAACTCTGTCGAGCAACCTCAAGACATTCAGAGAATGGAATTTTGTCTGGGCTCTGAGCAGCTCCCGACGGATGAAGGCAGGGCAACTAGGCATGGCGATCAGAATGTTGAAGGTGATTTTGCGGGCGACATTTGGCAACTAGGTGGAAGCGCTCATGGAGCCACAATTTCGATGGCTATTGCTGGCAACTCGAGCGACATCCCTTAGGCAATGGATCTTTCAGGTGGGAGTGCTCATGAAGCCACCATTTCAATGGCTATTGCTGGCAGCTCAAGCGGCATCCCTCAAGCAGCGAAACTCCCAGATGGTAGGGTGGATAGTGACGTGGCGAAGGAAGGCGAGATTTGGTATGGGAACGCGTGCCCCATTGTCGAGGAGGCTCCTATCTAGGACATCCCAATGTAATGCCACGTGGCCTCCCAAGCGCCACCTCAAAGTTTTTTGGCTGACTAGTTAGGTCCTGTTGTCTGTTGTTTTGTTTCTCGTTCACTGGTTAGGCAATTCTATCTTGGTTCTCAACTGCCTCAGATGGTGATGTCTCAAGTTTTCATTCCGGTTTTGTCGATGTTTTCCCGATCTTATGCATGGTTTTTTGTAATGTTAAACTAGTTTCCCCAAATATGGGGCAATTATGATTCCCAGAAGGAACTTAGTTGTTCTCGACTGAGGCTGCAACCTCATTGTAATTTTATTTTTCCTTCCTTTTAATAGAATTAGCTTTCCAAAGAAAATATATATATATATTTATATTATATAAAATTTAATTTTTTAAGGTGTCAAATTTTATAGTAAAAAAACAACAATAAGATTTATTTAAAATTTACTTTTTCTTTTAAAAACATGAAAATGTAAAATAATTAAATAATACTAAATAAAATATCGTTGTGCGTATCCAACAGTACTTTCCTGTATATATAAATAGGTGTGTGTAGCTGGAATTTGATGTCTCACAAGATGTATTTTCGATTTCAAAATGTATTTGAGGGTTGTTGAAATTTTTTTGTTGTTAGTGACTTCTAGTTTCAAAATTAAACAGTCAAAATCTATAATAGCTTAAGCGTTAGTAAAAATAGCCTACAATAAAATATTATGATACCTCATTTCATTATATTATTGGTACAAATTACAGTACATTACATTAATTTTATGTCAATAGATTGGTGATAACACCAAATGTTGTGACATTTTAACACTGTATTTACGTTCCTATTTATTAAGATACCAAACCCTATGAATGGAAGATGGTTGGTATATGTCTGTAATTATCATTATTTTTCCCTTTTTGTTATCGGATTCTAATTCTGAACTTTTGGGGTTCAAGAGCTTGTTTAGTTATCATCAACCAATATTGGGTTTCAATTTGATTTGGAATGTAATAAGTTCATAGTGCCATCCTTCTATTCATCCTTGATTCCTTGCGTAGGGATGAGCTGTTGAAGAAAACTTATGAGCTTTAGGTGCTCTGCGATGCTAAAGTGGGACTTATAATTTTCTCCCCAATAGGGAAGTTATACGAATTCAATAGGTGTGTGCTCGGTGAGTATTTTCCGTAACTATTAGATTTTTCTCCTGCATAATTCTTTGGAATGTTTGACTTCCCTTTTAGACTTCCCTTTTATTCGCTAGACTAGTAATGTGTATTTCCATAGACTGAATGTTTGATTTCTCTTTTTATTATTTCTCAGCCTCTATTTACATAAAGTAATGAAAGCATGTTAGGAATAAATGTGAAGGGATCTACTCTTGGAAAGTCTTGGCCATTATTTTGGATATAACATGAATATGCAGTTAGATACATGTTTGATTATCGTTAGATATAGTTTTGATTATCGTTTCACAGTTTGACATAAATGATTCATTGTTC
This sequence comes from Pinus taeda, assembly GCA_000404065.3. Taxonomy (NCBI): domain Eukaryota; kingdom Viridiplantae; phylum Streptophyta; class Pinopsida; order Pinales; family Pinaceae; genus Pinus; species Pinus taeda. Next base: position 101,789 of record APFE031360839.1, on the reverse strand, counting down.
TTTCAGGTTTGATTGGAGAGAAAAATTTTGGCATCACTGTTTAGTGTTGACTGGTTAAAGTTCAAAGGCATTAGCTTTTATTATGGACTTGTAAATCTTCAGGTTGATGATACTTCAGAACTGAAATAAACATTTGGCAGTTGATCATTATGTAGTCATTGGGCCAAGTTCCAACGGTTTCCATGTCGAAGAAAGCTTTCCTTAACCTAAAATTTGAAGAGACTTATTTTGGGGTTTCAAAGCAATAGAAATTGACAACTCCTTTGTATTCATTTATTTAATTTTTTGATTAGCAATGTGTGTAGGGAAAATATTCAATGCGCTAAACATTTGAGAAAACTAGGTATTTCTCTTAACTGAGTAGAGGTTGTAGTTTTTAGTTGGTAGAGGCTATAGTTTTTAGTTGAGGTCCTGCACTCTATGAAATAGTTTGGAAAGTGGTTGTGGGAGGTTGACATTCCAAAATTTACTTAGAACGTAAAATGAAAGGCAAAGAAAATGCAAAAATGTCCTGAAAGTTTTGTTTGACGCGCAAAAAGGATTTGAAATTCCAAGCCTGGTTGGAATTTAATAAAATTGTGATTTTCATGCGATTGCCGAAATTTGCACCCTATTTAATCGGGCAGTACACAAATTTCTTTGATTGGGCAAATCCTCCACCTAGAAACTTCCAAGAGCAGCACCATTTATTATTAGAATAATTCCACCCACTTTATTTCAACATTTCTCTGACCACTTTATTCGCCCACTCAAGTCAAGTCAATACCAACATTTCTCTATTCATTTTCCCATCTCGATCACCATTTTCTATTAGTATCTAATAATTTCACAACATCATTTATATTAAACTACGGATCATTAGTATGATCATATTTTGATCGTTATTATTAATTATAAATTTATTATTTGAACACGTATTTTTTTCATATGGAAATATTTTGAACATTATTTTATATGTGTGTGTGTGTGTGTGGATTAAACACTTTTTACTTTTTGAATAATTACATATTTTTTTGAAATGTATAAATAGAAAAATATTTATTAATAAATAAAAATTATAATTTTACATAATTGAAAAAATAAAAATGTTAAAATAATTTTATTAAAAAAAGTTTAGTTAAATTAAATAATATTATTATAACATGTTGAATGTTATCTAATTTTAGATAAGATAAATATTTCCAAAACAAAATATAAAATATACATATGCGAGGTGATAATGCCCAATCTCTATTTCCATTTCCTTGATGAGTTGGTGCACAATATCTTCTTTCTTCCAATCCCTTTAACTTGAATTCATAGACACTCATTATTTGGATCCCCCAAACTACACATCTTTGCACAAATTCACCACCAAGTTCCTTATAATGTTACATCTTGCTTAATAATGGCAAGTTGATGTTTTAATTGGACAAAAGTGCTTATTACAGATGTAATTGTTGAAGGTTTTGGCATTGATGTTGTATTTTGCATTGATGTAAAAGGTTAGTTAGCAAGAACAAGGCCACAATTGTACTGGTAACATTCTCATGATGCTGATGCTTATGCTTATCATCCTTATCTTGATAGAGATAATGAGTCTCAGTCTCAAAAGTTTCAATCTGAGACATAGATAAGTTCCAGTCCAAGTTAGCATGTGTAGGACCTATAGCAACCTTTCTTTTAAACTCAGCAGATTCTCCCATGTTTTGATGAGGTAGACTAATGAAGTTGGTCTTTATTCCTTTTTTGAATTTTTCATTAGAAGTAAGTATGACAAAAACCTCAATAGTCTTTCCACCTATGACCTCACAAAATATCTATTCCATAACTTTGAGTATAATTATAGTGAGGTATATAAAGAGGACCAAGCACAGAGTCCATTTCATTAGTGTGAAGACTCAAATTGATGTCAAGATGAAGTTTCAAAAGGTAGTTCATATGGATTTGGCTCTCAAATCAACAGTTGTTCCACAAACCTTTTAAAATTCCAATAGATTATTTGGTAAGCGTTGAGTGTTGTTTAAATATGACAATGATTGAGGTAATTGTCAATGGATCATTGAGCAAACTAAAAATGAGTCTCCTCCTCCTACACAAAGAAATGAGGGAGACACTCAGGTCTAAAAGCTACATAAGAATAAAGGATCAATACCAAACAGGAGTTGAACCATCAATGCACCTAAGCAATGCGTTATGATAACCTGTGGAAATACCAACTCAGCAAATGAGTTCAGTTTTCTTTTTAATTCTGCTCAATATCCAAATTAATCTAGAGACAAAGTGTTTGAGGATTCAATCTGTTAATTATCACTTACACATGGAACAAATATAAACCAAATTTTGATGACCTTTGTCAATGTAAAACTGGTCAATTCAATATGGCTATATATGGCCATTCTCAGGTGCCAAGGAAGTTGAGAGCTAGTAATCAATTTGTTTGTATTCAAGACATATCTCAGGGGAAATAAATAAGATTGGGTCCTTCAATGAATACAATATATGATGAAAGTAGTCCAACACCTTTGCAATTAAATTGACATCTCTCATGGAAAAGAAACAAGATCAAGGTATTTTATTAATACAATAGATGATGAAAGTAGTCCAGCACCTTTGCAAGCAAGACATCTCTCAGGGAAATCTACAATGAAACAAAGGTCCATGATACATGTTGTCATAAATACCAACACTTGTAGTAGGTGTTGTTCTATGCAATGGAGTGATATATCTCTCAAATCATGCATAGGGAGTGACCTTGAAGTAAAGCTAGTTTAGCAGGACGAGCTCAAAGGCTTAAGCAGAGCACTACATTCGATGATTTGAAATCCTATATAGCTATATCAATGTTTAAAAGAAAATATTGTAGCATGTTTCAAATTTGAATTTGTACCAAGAGAAAGTATGCAGAAAAGGTCTAACCCAAATTGAGAGCAACCCAAAACTCCCTTTTCAGATTAAAACTGAGGTGAGAAGAATATGTTTATATTGGAGTGCTAGACAAAGTGAGTCATTATGCTCACATATAGGAGTGAAAACACCTTGACCAACCAATAATGAAGGAAACGTATTGGCAAGTAATCTGGAAGTTACACATCATTTGATAATTTTTTTATTTCCACTTCAAATGTCGATTCAATTTTGAGTAAAAGACAACAACACTGATAAGGATTTGAAATGAATGGATTATGTGAAGATGGAAAGATGAACAAAACCACTTCAAATACCTGCATTGAAATACAAACATTCAACAAGTTATGTCTATAAAAATATGCATTTATGGATGACGTAATTGTTAGTTGATTGAACTTTGTGAGACCTAGTTCATGAATTGCCTGGAAAATAAAGAAGAGGAAGAGGACCAATAGTGAACTAGAATTGAAGAGGAAGAGCAAGAGATAGGCAGTTGTAAAGGAGAATAAACAAAGTACATAATAGAGATAATACATCTATACTAGCCATTGGTGAACTCTGAGACATGATCATACAACTATCTCATGAAATTAGTGTCCACCAATGCATCAACATAGTTGTTGTCGACATACCGGAAGCATACAGTCTACTACTCAACAGAGATTGGTCCAGCAAGCTGAACAGATATTTTGCTACAAACTGGTCACACATGTGGCTTCCATACAATGGAAAAAGTAATCAAATTCGGGTGGTATTTGAGAGGTATATGAAGCACAATGTCACTGCCCTCAATGGCGAGAACAAACTATTGGCCTTCATAGAACTCATGTTTGGCAACTACCTCTTGGAAACAACGTTGGGGTGTTATGTTGGGTCCCTATAATACTAGTGATTTCCCCATTACTATAGTAGTTGTACCCCTTATTAATATTGTTGTGCCCATATTATCCCCATATTGTTATTATTGTGCCCCCATAGAATCCCTCTATTGTTATTTTTGTGGCTTTATATTATTATTGTTAGGTCAGCTGGGTTATATTGTGACTCCTTAGACTCCTATATATAGAAAGGAGGTTTTGTCATTTGAATATCATCCAAGAATTGTTCATTTATGTAATGTAAAGGAGGTTTCCCCCTCGAAGAGGTTGAATTCTAAGGCGTTGATATATCTTTTCTATCTTTTCTTGAGCTGGTTTCATAACATTTGGTATTAGAGCTTTGGATTCTAGGGTTTCGCTGCTCCAAATAGGTCATCATTGAATTTTTTCTATAAATTTTTTGCTGCGACATTTCAGATGCTAAAAAATAAACCCATTCGAGAAGAAATCTCACTGAACCTCAGGTCCAAATTTTAGAGCTTTTCGCGCTATATTTGCGGAGATATGATCTAAGGAAGTTGGTCTTTTTGCAGACTCCTAAATTACATTCCAAATAGGTGACCTGGGGAAAATTGTCATAACTTTCTCTTTGAGCATCAGATTGAAATTTCGTAAAAAGGTACAGAAATAGGACAGACTGTAGTTGCTTTTATATATTTTCCAGAGCCAAAAATCGAAACAGTGATTCGTGGCACATCATACAAGTTCACTCTACTGAACTAGTCTATAATCAGGTCACTGTGGGAGATTTCGCATAACTCTTCCTTAGAGAATCCAATTTGGATCAGACTGGTGGCATTGGAAAGAGGACAAAGAGGGCTACTGCAGGTCGCAATTTTAGAACTGGATGATCCAAAAGTACAGAGATACATTAGAGGCAATATTGAGCTCCTACAAAGTGAAAAAATGTGTGTAGATTCTTTTAAATGTTTGCTTAAGCTTGGTTTGAAAATTTATTTTGAAGAATTCAAAAGGCATAGTGGAGCATTATTTTTGGTAACTGATGCCCCGAGGAAAGAAAATGCAAACACCTAGTAAGAAACCTGAAAGCGGTAGCATGAATCATGAAGAAGAGGAAGAAATGCTACATGATATATCAAAATTACAAGACCAAGTGCAACAAATGTCAGTCTCACAAAAGCTAACAGAAGCTAAGATAAATGGCATGGAATCTAATATAAAGGGTGTGGAAGCTAAGATGAATGGCATGGAAGCTAAGATGAATGAGTGGAAGACAGATTTGAAGACAAACATGGAAAAATTGAAGATAAATATGAATAAGTTGCTACAAGAAATGGTCACTAATGGTGAAAGGGTAGTAAAGGAAACTCATGATGAGAACAAAAGAAATGTTAATCACGATTCCATAGACCCTAATGTTGGATCAAAGACCCACCATATTTCAAAAATTGATATGAGGAAGTTTTATGGCAAGGATCCCACAACATGGATATTACAGATGGAGCAATTTTTCGATCTCAATAATGTGCAAAACACACAAAAGGTACATATTGCAACTTTATATTTGGAACGAAATTAGTTTGTATGGTATCAATGGCTTTGCTCTTGTAAACAAATTATCACTTGGGCAATTTTTACAGAATAATTGCCAGCACATTATGAGGATACAAAAAGCAACACTTTTTTTAGCCAATTGATAAGTCTCAAACAAAAGGGTTCAATAATGGAGCACATTGAGGAGTTCCAAAAATTGAACATAAGGGTAAAAAAAATTCTAGAGGAGCATAGGATTGAGGTGTTCATAGGGACTTTAAAGGATAATATCCAACATGATGTTCGCCTTTGGGAACCTGATTCATTAGAGAAGGCATTCAGGTTAGCAAGAAAAATGGAAAGCAAAATTATGGCAACCAGGAAGCATACCACTCACAACTATAAAGATGGAAGTGTTGTTGCCCCTAGTCTTCCCACAACCTATAAGGTTGACACCACAACAATTGGAAGAAAAAAGAGAAAAAGGGCTTTGTTACAGTTGTGATAGCAAATACACTAAAGGTCA
>APFE031360839.1:76897-88999 GCA_000404065.3 Pinus taeda | reverse complement strand
CCAGTACAGTTTCTACTGCATTTATGGAAACAGTTCAAAAGCTACATGGAAACCCAAAGATTATTGTTAGTGACAGAGATCCCATTTTTACTGGAAATTTCTGGACAGAATTATTTTCTTGTCTTGGTACTCAGTTAGCTCATAGCTCATCTTATCATCCTCAATCTGATGGGCAAACTGAGATAGTAAACAAATGTTGGGAAGGATATCTTCGTTGCTTTGTATCTGATAAACAAACACAATGGGTCAAATGGCTGCCCCTGGCTGAATGGTGGTATAACACTTCCTTCCATACAGCAACAAAAATGACCCCATTTATGGCACTTTATGGGTATCAGCCACCATCCATCACATCATATATAAGAGAAAATTCTAAGGTTCAAGAAGTGGAACATCACATCGAACATCAACAATAATTCCTCCAACTCTTAAAGGATAACCTCGTGTTGGCACAAAATAGAATGAAACAATAGGAATATCAACATCGCAGCGAAAGAAGTTTTGATGTAGGTGATTGGGTATTCCTACAGCTACAACCATATAAGCAAATGTCCCTCAAGTAAGCTAAGAAGGATAATAAATTATCACCAAAGTATTATGGTCCATACAAGGTGTTACAAAAGATTGGTACTATGGCATACAAATTGGAGCTTCCTGCAGCTTCTCAATTGCACCCAGTTTTCCATGTTTCATGTTTAAAGAAGGTTATAGGCGACAAGCTCCCAGTTCAAAGAATATTGCCATAACTTGACGAGGAAGGAAAAATTATATTGGAACCGGAAGCAGTCACAGAAACAAGAACTTGACAACTACGAAATCGATCAATTTCAGAGTATCTTATCAAGTGGATGAACTTATCCACTGAAGATTCCACATGGGAGGATGAGAATTTTATACAGAAGCATCCAGAACTTCTCAAGTGTTGAGGACAACACTTTTTTGAAGGAGAGGGGCATATTGGGTCCCTATAATACTAGTGATTACCCCACTACTATAGTAGTTGTACCCCTTATTAATATTGTTGTGCCCCTATTATCCCCATATTGTTATTATTGTGCCCCATAGAATCCCTCTATTGTTATTTTTGTGGCTTTATATTATTATTGTTAGATTGGCTGGGTTATATTGTGACTCCTTAGACTCCTATATATAGAAAGGAGGCTTTTTCATTTGAATCATCCAAAAATTGTTCATTTATGTAATGTAAAGGAGGTTTCCCCCTCGAAGACGCTGAATTCTAAGGCGTTGATCTATCTTTTCTGTCTTTTCTTGAGCTGGTTTCATAACATGTTATCCTACATGGTCAGCTCCAACCCCACCAAACATGCAGTTGGGACTCCTTCCTTACCTAACTGATGGTAATGAAACATGTGCAATACATTGTGTCAATAGTAGTAGTAGAAGTAGTACAAGCACATCAAATGTTCCACGTACAAACAAGTTTTGGGCCATGTACTTTGATGGATCAAAGAAACATGATGGCGAGGAGCTGGAAGTGTCTTGATTGACCCATATAATAGGCACCATCTGGTTTCAAGATGCTTAGAGTTTGAGTGCATCAACAACGTTGCTAAGTATGAGGCACTCGTGTTGGGCTTGCATAAAGCTATCAGCCTCAACGTGGTGGTGCTCAAAGTAGTAGGTGATTCAGAGATAGTGGTACGGTGGGTATGTAAAAACATTCACCGTTCGTCACCACATCTCAAAAGTTACCAGCAAGAGGTATGGCGACTGATCTCTAACTTCCAAGAATTTAACAACACTGATGTAATACGTATGTGTAATGTAACTGCTAATGCTCTGGCAAAGCAACTTCAAGAATGTCACCGATTAGGGATAGATTTACTATTCAAATTTTGTATAAACCATCTATCCTGGATAACATAACTAACTTATGTGTGTTTAATGATGATCAACTAATACTGCATTTCATAGCCAATGTTGATGTCTTCAAAGATGAAACAATAGATGATGACGAGCATGAGCACTCTCTGCGAGTAGACGCTGGTAACATGAAAGGCCACCTTATCACAAAGGGTGTAACATCTTTGGAAAATCTCTATGACTTGCAAGAACATTTTCAGGGGCCGAGGAACAACAAAACCCATAGCTCCACCATGATGCATGAACTGATCAACTTGGGAATAGAACAAGATCTGAAGTTCATCAATCTCGGTGCATGTTATACACAATAAGAGCGGCAAGAATTTGTCCGCCTGTTCAAACAGTACCGAGATGTGTTCGTGTGGACATACGATGATCTAAAAACTTATGACACGTGGGTAATCCAACACATTATTCCGATCAAAGAAGGGATTAAGCCATATCAACAGAAGCTGAGGAAAGTACACCCGTCACTTGAACCCCTCATAAGAAACAGATTACCAAGCTATTGGATTCACGGATCATATACAAAGTTCATCATTCCACGTGGGTTTCAAACCTTGTTCCTATATGCAAGAAGTCCATGGAAATCTACTTGTGTGTTGATTTCCGAAAAGTGAACCGCGCCTCGGACAAAGACAACTACCTTGTGCCGTCTATGGACCACATTTTGGGCCACATATGTTTTCCCTACTCGACAGTTTTTCAGGATACAGTTAGGTTCTGGTAGCAAAACTTGACATACTAAAGACTACCTTCCTTACCATGTGGGGTACATTCGCTTACAGACGCATGTCATTTGGGCTTGTAAATGTAGGTGCAAACTTTTAGCGTGCCATGGACATCGCTTTTCACAAACTCACAAACAAAGCATAGTGGTATACCTCAATGATGTGACCATGTTCTCAAGAAGATGTGAGGACCACATACACCATCTGAAGAAAATTTTTGAGTGATGTCAGAAATATGGGATTTACTTGAATCCCAAGAAGAACGTATTCGTAGTGTTTGAGGGGAACCTTCTGACACACATTGTTTCCAAAAGCAGGATCAAGGTGGATCTGGACCAAGTCAAGACTATTACTCAAATCCCTCACCCAGCCAACAAGAAAGCCATGCGGTCCTTCTTGGGCAAGATAAACTTCCTCCGGAAGTTCACCTCGGATTATGTGCAGATTGTTAAGCCCATGCAGGACATTATCAAGAAAGATGCGGTCTAAAACTGGGGCAAGAGGGAAAAGTATGCATTCGCTAGGATCAAGCAGGCTAATGTAGAAGCCCTTGCACTCTACAACCTAGACTTCAAGAAGGATTTCCTACTATACACCTTCGCCTCCGATAATTCGCTCACTGCAGTACTCACTCAGAAGGATGAGATGAATAATGAACATTGTCTAGTCAATTTAACGTCTTAAATTGCTCTACATAAATTATCAATCAAGGTATCGTAAACTGATGAAGTGTGGTGCACCATATGTTCTTAGTTAACCTTTTTTCTTACTTCGTTGTTTTATAGTTTTTTATCTTGTTTTGGGGTTTTGTTCTTGTTGATCTCCTAAAGTGTCTAATACAAATGGAAATCCTATTCTACAGTCTTAAGAATACTTTTAAAGGTCAAGTATGGATAGAGATTTCAAAATAAGGTTTATGTCCCTTATGGTAACTTCCAAAACTTAGCACTTCAAAAGATCTCAAAACATGCTATTGATCAAATCAGTACTTGAACAAAAGTGTAAATATGTAGCTACTTAAATCAAACAAAAGATCAAATATTGATTATGAAATCACTATCTCTGTTGCCCATCTAATTACAAAAATAAAATCTAAACTATTGCACTCAAACAAACCAAAAATTGCAGACTAATGAAAGAAAGATCAATTTACTTCACTTATAATCCGATAGCTTGCCAAGTAGCTTTTCGGGGTTAAGCCATGGCTCTAGAGATAACATCAAATAACATGAAGAATTGATATCTAAATGAAAGCAAAATCAAATTACTTCACTTATAATCCGATAGCTCGCCAAGTAGCTTTTCGGGGTTAAGCCATGGCTCCAAAGATAACGTCAAATAACATGAAGAACTTGATATCTAAATTACGTACTTGCAAATAAAAGTAAAATCAAGTCACTTCACTTATAGTCTAATAGCTCGCTAAGTAGATTTTCAGGGTTAAGCCATGGCTCTGGAGATAACGTCAATAACGTGAAGAAACTAATATCTAATTGCAAAAATGAAAGTAAAATCAAATCACTTCACTCATAATCTCATAGCATGCCAAGTAGCTTTTCAAGGTTAAGCCATGGCTTTGGAGATAACGTCAAATGTCATGAAGGACCTGATATCTAATTGTAGAAATGAAAGTAAAATCAAATCACTTCACTCATAATCCAATAGCTCGCTAAGTAGCTTTTCGGGGTTAAGCCATGGCTCTAGAGATAACATCAAATGTCATGAAGAATTTGATATCTAAACTAACTAACAACAACAAATAAATAAGACTGAAATGAAAGCATAATTAGAATTGAAAAGCTAAAAAAACAAAGTCAGAAAAGAGGCCAATCTCATGTCACTATTTGATGCAAAAACATGTACAGAAAAACTAATCTACAATCAACCAGTTGAACACACTTACATGAATTAAAATTGCATGAATGGAAAATCTAAACTATCAAACTTGAAAGCAATAAAATGACATACATGAACGAAATCAAAGCAAAATTACAAAATAAAATCTACTCCACTTTACATTCTAATGTGCTCCATAACATCTACTTCACATCTCCTTCCATGTTGAGAAAATCAAAGCTTTATTCAAATTCTTCAAAATCACAAAGTACAACAAAGCTCTCCAAAGCTTTCAAAAGCCATCAAGGAAGAACTACAAACTCCAAGCTAAGCTAAGACTCACAAGCTAACAAATGAAGGAGAGAGATCTCCTATTTATAAAAAAAGATGAGAAGCCATCTCATTAATGAGAGTCCATGAATCTCTCCCTCTACCTCTAGAGTCCTAATCAAAATAGGAACTAATAAGACACATGTCCTTCTTAGAGTTTCAATACAATTAGGAGATGTGACCACATATCCTCATGATCCCATGATTATTTCCACTCAAATTCGAATTTGGCCTTAGAGTGCCACATAAAGGTCTTCTAGAAACCTCCTTTTGACCTACACATGTCAACAATCTCAACCCACTTGTTAGGTATAAGCATATGCACATTATTTTCTAATTTTTAACCACAAATTCACTTAAAAAGGCTAAGAATTAATAAAGTTTGGAAAAACATAAATGTGGCCCAACGATAATGAAAGTGGGATGAATGTAGTGACATAGTAGTGAAATGGAGGTGATATAATGGACATAATAGTGAAAGTGTAATGGAAATGAATGAAATTTTCAAGACCCAACAAACATCCCATCTCCTTCATGAGTGTAAGCATGCAGGGACCAGAACTCAACTCCCCCACAATTGATAAGCAAGCATATGCAGTTTACAAGGTGGTGAAACACTTCAAGCCCTACATGTTAAAGAACCACTTCATAGTCTACGTCCCTCACCCAACATTCCGCACATTGATTGTACAACAAGAACTAGGTGAACGACATGTGAACTAGATGATAGGCTTGCAAGAGTATGATCTTGAAATCAATCTGTTTCACACAATCAAAGGACATGGGCTCTATAGACTCGCAGCCAAAGTAGTACACACCTCAGAGAGTGAAGAAGAGCTCATCGGCTGGGAGAAGGAAGTTGAGATGTATGACATAAGGCGAGCAACACCCACTGAAGACAGAACCTCTTGGTATGCAGATGTGCGCCAGTACCTTGATCACGACACCGCACCCACTCACTTTTACATTAAACAGTAGAGGGAATTTCTCCTCAAAGATTTAGCATATCAGTTGGTGCACAGAGTTCTTTACCAAAATCACAGCAACAGAGTTTTGCTCAAGTGCCTGGAGGCACAGGAACCAAAGAAGGTATTACAAGATCTACATGATGGACCCGCAAGGGGTTACTTTGTGGGAAACACCACCACACACAAAGTTATGCGAGCCGATTTCTACTGGCCCACGTTATTTAAGGATGCATGTGCTTATGCCCGCAAGTACCCGGTCTGTTAGCAATGTGTTGACAGAATACGAAGGTCAGCAACCCCACTGCACCCTGTTACAGTGACTGAACCATTCCAACAATGGGGCCTAGACATCATTGGGGAGATTTTCCCACATTCATCAAAACAACAATGCTACATTCTAACAACAATTGATTACTTCACGTGGTGGACAGAAGCAGTTTCACTCAAACAAGTGAATGACCAAGAGGTCACTAGCTTCCTCCAGCAGAACATCATCTCACACTTCGACATCTTGGTATCACTTGTTTTTGATAATGAATTGTACTTTTTGTCTTTAAAACTTTATGATTTTGCATTACAAAACGGTATTGTGTTGAAACACTCATCCAACTACTACCCGCAAGGAAATAGTCTAGATAAATCCATGAATAAAAACCTCATCCGCATAATAAAAAAGATTGTTTTCTCTTAGCAGCACAACTGGCATACCGCTCTAACGAATGAAATATGGGTTGACCACAAACACCCAAACCTTCTATGAATACCTCACTATACTTCCTTGTTTATGGTAAAGAAGCCATACTTCCACCTAATATCTACTTTCCTGCACTCCAGCTATCCTAAGAATCCCAAGGCAAGCCTTTCTAGTTAGTTCAACATAGGATGGATACACTCCACAAGCTTCAAGAAGAAAGGATGAAAGCAAAAGAAAAAATTTCACTCCACCATAACCGTATCAAGAGATGGTTCGATAATAAGTTTGCAGGGAAACCTAATTTTGATGTTGGTGACTAGATTTTGAAATGGGATAAGTCCCATGAAGACAAAGGCAAGCATACAAAGTTTCAGTCCTTATGGATTGGTCCGTACATAGTCCATGAGAATCTTGGCCCACACACAAACTTCCTGAAACCACTTGACTGGAGGATTGAAAACCTTCCCGTCAATGACCAAGATCTCAAGCATTACTTTCAGTAGGTCGGGCCACACATCATAACATGTACGTAGTCTTCTTATTGCTTGTTGTTTTCAATTTTTCCTTGCTTAACTTCTTTATTTTCATTTTGATTTTCTTGCTTACTATTTTTGTTTTCATTTTCTTGAGTTTCTTAATACCTTACTATTTTTGTTTTCAGGAATAAGTGCTGCCATCTACTGCATTCTGAAGTTTGAATGAGTATGTGGTTGAGATAAGAAGATACTTGTGACACTATAGCACTTGGCCAATATTATGTTCATCTTCTCTATGCTTGGTTGTAACCTTTGGTCGATGAAGTCGGAAAATACGAGTCATCTGCAAGGGAAGTTTTGGTCCAACCATGAACTTGTGTCCACACTAAGAAGCCCCACGCTTTTACTCAGCCTTTTTCTCTGTGTGTTAAAGCCTAGCCAACTAGTAGAAATGGAGAAGGGGAAATCTAAACAAGTAAACCTATGTCAGAGGTCTTACATGCTTCTCTGAAGGAACAACCTCTTCTGCTCTCAATAAGTCGGGATCCCTCTTCCGCCCCAAAAATAAATAAGTTCCTATGCACGGTCCTCTTAAAAAATACAGAGGCGAAAGAAGAGAAAGGCTCCCTGCATAGAGAGGTGAAGCATGCAACTCCACCGAGGTACTGACCAGGCTCGCTGGTAGTGGAGCAATGCTTGTGTTCCTGGATGACTCCACCGGGGTACTGTCCAAGCCTGCTAGCAGTGGAGAAACACTAGAGATGAAAAAATACTCCGAAAATCTTCAACTCACGAGCTAAACTACCCTTCCTGATTTCGAAACACTATGATCAAGTTGAACTTTTGATTGTGTTTGACTGAGTTGGAAAAAGGTGAACCATGTATGTCCATGGGGTAAGTGGGGAAACCGAAGTAGCCCGCATAGTGATTCAATACTCCCCAAAAGACCAAGGCCTTGTGCTAACATTGAACCAAAATAGAGAAGCTGGAGTTCTACCAGTGCGTTGCCATGTTTTGTAGTGACTCCAACACACTCCAAAATTTTGGCCTACATCCAATTTCAAAGCCTCCTTTGAGATTTTTACTTGATGACTGCACACACTCGGGTTCACTCCGTGAGCTCGTGTGAGTCCTCACACCCACCTTGCTTGATCATTCCACCAACAAATTTTTCATATTGCTGTCAATGTGATGCTTGCGACCATGTTCTGGTCATACACAAGGTATTCACTTCGTGTGTACATGTTGTGTTTTCTATGTAAACATATATCACGCACACACACAGAGTCATATACATTGTCATGCAAGCATCGTCACAATTGACCAACGATCAATCACAAGAGTCGCACTTTTCGCTCACACTATTGGTCAGTCATGTTGAGCATATATGTCTGGATGGTTTGATTCGTCTCGTCGTCAAGTCATGTAAGTGTATGTTTGCAAGATCACGTATGCACCTTCTCACTCATTCACACACTTAATCATTTTTCTAAAGTTCTGATGACTGGATTCCCCTCTGACATCCAGGCCTTCACCATGCCATTGACTCAATCGACTATCACCCAGAACAGCATAGAAGCCCCAAGCAGTCCATTTCAATCTGTGCTACCTACAAGAAGATCAATCAACCTTCATGCTGGTCACTGGAGAGTTTGACCCAATAGATAGCCTGGGATTGACTCACCTGAAAAATTGCATAGAGGCTACAGACCTTGCCCAGTCCGCTGACTGAGAAAATTGTGTAGATAGACCAGACAAACACCCAATGCCTATTCCTATCTCCCTCAAAAAATTGCATAGCTTTTCTAGCCAGCCCTCCAGTCATTCGACTGACTGCTCTCTCGGAAAATTGCACAGTTTTCATGAGAAATCCCTCTGCTGCCCAGCAATCCACTCATCTCAGAAACTACGTAGAGGTGATCAACAGGCCAACCTCCTAGCATCAACACAGTTTTCCACGCCGGCATCTCCCAGAAACCGATTGCCAGTTCCCTCCAAGAATTGTGCAATTTTTTGTTGCCAAGCTCCAACAGTAGATTGTCAATTCCCTCCAGGAATTCCACAATTTTTTCTTCCAATGTCCCAGTAGCTGACTGGAAGTTCCCTCCAGGAATTGTGCAATTTTGGCTATCAGGCTCCTGCTGCCTACTCCTTCCAAAAATTGCACAGATTTTGTCTACCATGCTTTCCTGCAGCCCAGACTACTCCTCTCAAAAAATATGCAGTTTTTCCCTCCAGCCGAGCCAGACCCCACAGACAGTCAGTATCGATCTAGATTTCCCATCTCCATCACCTAGTGACTCCTGCGCAGTTTTCACCAGCAGTGCCTAGAGCCTCCATCCTAGCAGTGCCTAGAGCCTCCATCCCGCAACCTGTCTCCTCTCCCGATCACTTGCATCCGAAATGATCATGCATCATGGTAGACTAGGAGGTTTATGGATTTGATGTCGTCTTGTCATGAGTGACTATAGATGCAGGTACACGAATAAACATGTCGCAGTGGTAGATGGGATGAACAAAAGGAGTACATGAAGAAGGACATGTTCACCAATAGACCAACAAACGATGCATGCAAAGGGATGTTCTCACAAATGAACGATCATGCAAAGATGTGTTCGTGGATGGACAAACGAACGAACATGCAAGGATGTGTTCGCACACGGACAAATGTACAAACATGCACTTTTCATGAACGAACTAACCTGTCAAGCATGCTAACATACAAGAAAGGAGAAATGTTCAAATGCAACATCAAGCGAAACCAATGACCATCAAAGACTCCATGTACTTTTCTATGCGGAGGTGAAGCTATGACACACCATGAGGATATCCATCACCTAACAACACTGCAGCTCGATATGCACACCAACAGCAACATGAATGTACCAACACTAGCATGTCGAGTCTTTTCATGAGTCATGTCATCCACATGTCTACTATGGGCCATACTGTCAATCAATCTAATGTAATGTGGAAGTCTAAGAGACCCACTTGTCATACGAAGAGTCATGTAAAGTCAAAAGGTCATATAATTCAAATGGTCATAAGGGTAGTCAAACATCCACAAGGGTCACTTTCACCCTTAGCTATAAATACCCCCTCATTTGTACATGGAAAGGACTTTTCACCTCGGCTCCTCCCACATAGCCTTGAGAGTCTGTAATCTTTTTTTTGAGGAGTAAGTAGTGGCTCCAATGCCTCACCCACGGGGTTCGTGATGTATGGTGTAGCGATGTGTCTTGGAACTTTTTCTTAATTCAGAAGCTTGCTAACAGGCCAGCACATTTTCACACATGTATTGTAACTATTGTAAGACTAATCTTGAACACTTGTAATGCATGTTGCTTTAACATGTGTTTAACACTTAAACTCATTCACTTGTTGTAATGCATATATATTAATGAAAATTTGTTGTATGAGTTGTTAATGTTGTCATGCCCGTGTTGGTTACCTCTCTATACATCAGACAAACCTTTCACATAAACTTGTTATAACAACTGTCACACTTGCACGGACTCCTCCATTGTGTGTTTTACGTGTTATCTTTCCTTATGTGTTGTGGTTGCCGCATTCATGTGGACTGCTCTTCTGGAAGTTGTGCACGTCCTTTTGTGTTGTGTGTTCTGAACAGAGTTGAGGCTTCTTCCCATGTGACTTAAGACTCACTCCCACCCTCTCCCTCTACAATTAAAGAACCATTGACACCAATAACACTGGCAATCACCAGGCACACAAACCTCACCACTGGAAGATAAAGAAGACCACTCTCTTGTGTTGACAAGCAAGAGCTGAGGCAAATCTTTAAGATAATGGCAACTGGGCCATCATATTGGATGGGACTCCCACACCAAATGGTGTGAGGTCTAGTTGGGACTTTGTACCGAGGTGATCCCCTAAATGTTTGCAAGTCTAGCACCGTCAACAACCTATTGAGGAACCATAGACACTTTTTACGAACCTTCCAACTATGGAGATAACCAGTAGATGTGGGGTTGACAAAGAGGGACAATAGATATTATCTAATGGTGAGGATTGCGGTATGTAGGTTTTAGTCCCGTATAGAAATTACCTGCATATGAATTCTTAAACATAGAAAATAAACAATATGAGAGAATAACACATAAAACACATATACACAGAGATTTTCCCCTGGATCCCAAAATCGGGACTACCAACTTGATTTTTCATTATGTTCCTTTCAATGTTATAATACATGTTTATATATGCCGAAGCATCCAATACCATGGACCGAAAACTATCGCATCCAAAAAACATGTGTGAAAATCATGCACAAAACCATAGGTGGGTCCGCCCATCCTAACATATGGTACAAAACCAAACTTTTCCGGGGCACTGCCCCAAACCCCATAAAGTGAGGTTATAGGCACACCTCAAACCCCCTGTGACCCCCCCGCTACATAATCGACACAACAAAGGGGGACTCCGCCCCCCCTCTAACCCCCCGGTTAACTATGTGGGCTAGTCATGGAAAGAATATAAAACAACCCAACATTCTCCCACTTGTTGTTTTCTTTCCACAGGGGGCCATAAGAGAGCTTAGTCACTTTTCCAGCCCTGAAACACCCATTGTCTCTCTACACCAAGAGAACTTCTCAGAGCTCATAGATTTTGTCAATGCATCTGTAGTATTCTTCAAAGTGTCCACCTTTACCAGCAACACCTTTTTGTCTTCTACCATATCCCTCACAAAGTGATAATGAACATCAATGTGCTTTGTCTTTGAATGATATGCGGGGTTCTTTGCCAAGAAAATTGCACTTTGGATGTCACAGTCTATCCTTATATATTCCTGTACTAACCCCATACTTGAACACAATCTCTGCAAACCAAACTGCTTCCTTGCTTGCATGAGTGGCTGCCATGTATTCTACCTTTGCAGTTGATAGTGCCACTACAGATTGTTTCTTACTCATCCAACTAACTGCACCTCCAAACATGTTAAACACATACCCACTTGTATATCTTCTCTGATCTAGATCTCCAGCCCAGTCTACATCAACAAAGCCATGAATATCCAATACTCTGCCCAATCCTAGTCTTCCTTGGTAGCACAAACCATAATTGGTAGTGCGACGTAAATACCTGAAAACCCGCTTCACTGCTGTCCAGTGCTCCTTCCCTGGTTTTGACATAAACCTGCTCAATACTCCCACTGCATGTGC
>APFE031360839.1:58959-75663 GCA_000404065.3 Pinus taeda | reverse complement strand
TTCATGTTTAATAACATCTTTCACCTCTTTGAACACCACATCTCGGCTGTACACAACCTTCCTTGTTACTGGGTTCCAAATCTTATAACCCTTTAAACCATTTTTATACCCAATAAAGATGCACTTTAAATTTTACTATCCAACTTGGTTCGTTTCTCCTTTGGAGCATGTAAATATGCATCACATCCAAATACCCTTAGATGTGAAAGAGAGGGTTTCTTACTAGTCCATACCTCTTGTGGAGTCTTATCCTCCAATGCTGATGAAGGTGACCTGTTGACCAGATAACATGCAGTATCCACCGCCTCTGCCCAGAATTCTTGGCCTAACCCAGCACCACTGAGCATGCTTCTTTCCCTTTCCATCAATGTCTTATTCATTCTTTCTACAACTCCATTTTGCTGAGGTGTATATGGAGTAGTCTTCTGCCGCGCTATACCACACTTCTTGCAGAATTCTTCAAATTCCTTACTGCAAAACTCTCCACCATTATCTGTCCTCAACACCTTTATCTTCTTCTCTGTTTGGTTTTCCATTAGAGCCTTAAATTCTTTAAACCTGTCAAAGACTTCAGATTTCTTCTTAAGGAAATATATCCATGTATTCCTTGAGAAGTCATCTACAAATGATACATAGTACATAGATGTGGAGTACTAAAGAAGGTATGTTTTTGGTAATTATTTCAACATCTTTTCATTGGAACTTACAAACCTTTTGCATCATGAACTAGGAAAATGATAAGGAATTGTAATAAAACCTGTGAGATTAATATGCAAGACGAAAACACTGACAATTGTCATTTCCTTATGCAGAAAGAAGGAAAAATGAGAAACTGTTGTTCCAAAGGAAAGGACAAGGACGGGTTAACCGCTGTCCCTTTGACGGGGAACCGTATGCAAACAAGGCAAAACAAATCAAAGCGAATCAGCCCTGGAAAGGAAGTGGAGATATCAGCTTGGCGCAGGAAAGAAAAGAGATGATTGAGGACTAACGGTTCGGCAAATCCCTTAGGATCCTCGATCCTGAGGGATCGCTGCTTTAACTATTTTTGCACCTAGATATCTCCGCCTTCACCATTATAAAAGGGGCAACACTGTTAGCTCGAGGGGAGTTAGAATCGGTTATGTTTTATGCAATTTCCTTTAAGATTAAACCTTTGATCATCGAGTCTCGTTAAGAACTGATCTATTGTAATTTCGCTTTATGCATTAATACAAACTTGGTTGCTATTTCATCTTTGAGTCTGGAATAACTTTAAGCGGTGTACCCCTGGAGGCTAAGGGCCCAGCCCTGGAGGACACTTGCTCCTGTACTATTACGTTTGGTTTATGCATGGTTTGCTTATCGACGTTATTTGGTAATCCGATGTGTTTTGTACATTACATCACATGCTATGTTATGTTTAATTTATTAAGGTTTCTAAAGATAGAACTATTGTATTGACTCTGCATCGTATCACTGTTCTTTTAAGTGTTGATATAATACTGCTAGCCTTTACAGAATACTCTTGTTGTTTAATTACAGAGCCTCTGTGCTATGCACTTGTTCATTGACATTACGGAATTCATCTTGGGAGTTATGTTCTTTGCGATTGTTGGATCTATAAACAATGTTGTTCTATTTTGAAATGCAGTCGTACTCTTTCGAACTGAGATTGATAACTGGATCAGATTACTATTAAGGTGTGCCGTGTGTATATATGGTTTTCAAGCATTGTTCTATAATTCATCATTAATCAGTGATGTTCCATTTTGGTGTGTTGTTCAATCCATCCTTAAGAGTGAAGGATTGCCATTTGATTCTTGTAGGTCACGATTAGTGCATTTGGTCTTGTAAACTAAGGTGTTACTACTTGTTAGACTTAGTTGTTGTTACAGTTTATTGTTTGCTGTTCCATTCCAGGTTTGATGTTCTATTTCTTAATTGTTGTTCCATTTCTTATCTGCTATTTCATTTCCTGTCATTTGTTATTTTGGTGTGAAGAACGATCTCAGGCTGTAGTGAGCATTGACATCTACTGTCCAGCTCCCAGATCCACGATATGTTCTCTGGTTTCCTTTTCCATCAGTTTACAAAGGGATGAGTTATTGCTACTGAACCCTTGACTGATAAATTGCTTAGTTTTCTGAATGTGTGGTTTAATCTTTTGAAGTAGTTAGCTGTAAACAAGCATCCGTTTACTCTTGCATTTTTGAACACTGTACTACCTCTAGCAAATTATAGCCTCAGACTGAGACACTCTTTGAAATAAAAAAATGTTCCCAGATTGACATATTAATGTGAGGTAATTAGAGGTGAAAGAGACCCTTTTTATAGCTTGACATTTTGGCGCCGTTGCCGTGGAAAGAGTGTAGCCATTTGTTCTTTTTTTTCAGAGTAGTGTACGAACCTGCTAGGGAAGAATTGGGTTTTAAAAACGGAAGGGAAGAACCTACGTGTGGAGCATGTAATAGCCCTGCTCCTCTGCCCACTTTCCTACAGATTTGCTGCTATTTTGTTTGGGTAGAATTTAGTAGTTGATTTGTGTGCATGACTAAACAGAAAAAGCCCGAAAGGAATTCCAAACCTCTACCCAAGCCAGAAAAGGCTAAGGGGCCAGTGACCCTTGGCCAATCAACCTTCATAGACGAAATCTTCAAAAAAGCAGAATCTCAGCCCTCAGTAGGACCCAGAAAAGTTATTTCTAAACAACCTACTAGTTCCCTTAAGGCCACAGGATCACCATCTGTAGCCTTTGCTGAGGTGCATAGCCTAACTGAAGAGCAGGACTTTCAAGAAATCGAAAATTCTACTCCAGAACTATTGCAGGAAGGGAATTTCAGTAATCTTTGTGAAGGAGGAGGAGAGACAGGGGAAACCGAGGAACCGAGATCTCCTCTTGGGACAACTCAGCCATTTAACAGCCTAGACAAGGGAAGTGCTGCAAAAATCATTTTTGAAGAAACTCAATCTCCTCAGACATTAGGCACTCTCATTATCCCAGATAGAGGAAGTGCTATTAAAACCATTCATGTTAAAGCCATTCCCCCTCAACCTAGGAATTCCCTCCTAGATATCCCAAAAGATTATTGGTATATATTCGACCAAATGGCTCAAAACCAGCCAAACACCCAAATTTCTACATTACAATACCCCATAGTGGATTCTGTAGCAAATGCGCCTATGAAAGCAATCCTGCTTAAACATATCCCTACATTCCACAGTCTTACATCAGAAGACCCGGATGCATTTCTATTTGAATTCGATGTGTTGTGTAGGGGATATGATTACACCACCAACCCCCAGAAACTGAAATTATTTCCCTCTACATTAAAAGGGGCTGCTTTAAGATGGTTTATGGGATTAGGTGGCGGGGTTATAAAAAACTGGGATCAAATGAAAGAATCTTTTCTAAAAAAATATCATGACTATTGCAGGTGTAGAGAACTGAAGGACGAAATATTCCAGATGATTGCTAGACCAAACAAAATATTAGAGGAGTATGTGGAACGTTTTCAGTATAATCTTCAAAGATCTCCTTATGCATCACTTCCTTTACCTGATAATGTGTTAAAAACAACATTAATAAGGGGCATGAAGGAACAATGGATTGAAACATTAAACATTATGGGAAAAGGAGATATTTATCAAGAAAATTTTGTTGACATTATTGATTTATGTATCAAGATCTCGAGAGGTAGCACAATATTAAAACCGGCAAAACATGATCAGTTTGTAAGAGATAATAAAATTTTGACAGAAGGAGTAACGCATGTAGAAATTGGAAATTTATTGGAAAATTTTAAAACTAATATACTAGGGACACTAACTACACAACTTGATATTATGCAGGTCAAACAGAAGCAAATGGAGGCAGAATAGAATTTGGCAATCTTCTTTCCCCGATGCAGGAAAAAGCATAGCCATAAGGAGTGTCCATTGGATGCAGTCCAAACATGCGCCATCTACACAAAGGATCACCTTACGGAAAGTTGTCCCTCACTTGCCAGAATCGGTGTATTTTCTCAACCAGCGCCGTCAGTGGCAGCCGTGACAATCTGGTATGTTTCCAGACCCAACTTCTTCTTTTCAGTCTCCGCAGTATAATGCTCAATAATATAATATGCGGCAAAGTCAATTCCAATCCCTGTTTCCAAACTGGTCACCATAGTCGTTTCCTTCCTCAACCTCGTGGCTGAATCAGGCAAGCCAATCTGGTTGGTCGAATCTTCCTTATACCCCACCATATTGGAAAAGTAATGCATACCCACCACAATGGACTCCCCCTACTTCACAAAGTTTAGCCTGCCAGACAAACTGGTAGAGGCCGATGCATCAGCCGGTAGGAACCATTCCGCTCCCTCAACCTACACTGCCAGCCTTACAACAAAATCCCCAATCTAATCTAAGACCACAACTCCCAGCCCAACCCAACCCCAATCCAAATAACAAACCGGTCCAATCTGTCCAAATCATAGAAACACCAGAAATAGGAGCCGATCTGAGGAGTGTAATGATCTTCAGTTAAGATCTGAGCGTATTATTGAAACCGAGGAAGATAAGACAGTTCAGGTTGAAAATCAGTTACCCAGATAACATCTGTCACAAGAAGAGGATGTGAATAAAAGACAAACCCATAATCAAGCAACCACATCCTCTCCCCCGTTTCCAAAAAAAATAATCATACCTCGACCTATACAATATCTTGATTTTGACATTCTGGGAGAATTACAAAATTTGTACATAAAAATTCCATTCCTCCAAGCCATTCAAGACATCCCGATATATTGAAAAAACTATCAAAGAATTATGTGTAAAGAAACCAAGGAGGAATATAACAAATAATCCAAGAGTCCAAGTAGTTGGCACTCTATCTGACTTATTATCAGGAAAAGAAACACCCATTAAATACGAAGACCCAAGAAATCCAATAGTAACTGTGAAAATTTATGGTCAGACCCTTTCCAATGCCTTAGTTGATCTAGGAGCTGCAATCAATATCTTAACAACCACTACTTGCCAAAAGCTAGGCATTACATCTGTAGAACCCACCTCTACCTTGCTAGAATTGGCTGACCGATCTGTGGTTAGGCCGGAGGGCACACTACATGATGTCATGGTCTCTGTTGACTCTTGGGAATATCCAACCGATTTTCTGATAATAAATCCCAAAACTCGACTTGATGGACATCCATTTATTTTAGGTAGACCTTGGCTTGCCACTGCCGATGCTTATATTGGCTGCTGGCAAGGAAATATGACCATAACCAGAGGAGAAAATATCAAGAACTTAGTTCTATATCCTCTAGCGCAGCCAAGTGTCACAATAATCAAAACTAATAGGCACCATGTATCATACCTTACTGATAACATTAGATCTCCATTAACTATACAAGAGGCACTTGATTTCAAAGACCAAACAGAAGATGATGCCATTAATAATTTCACTAGTCAAACTGAACTCACATCCCACACACAATGTCACATGATAAAGGCAGCATTTGATAACGAATTAGAAGAAGATCCTCTTAAAGATACACATGATCAAACAATACCTATAACCTCTGTTGCAAATAGTAAAATTGTGGAAATTGAACCGAGAAAAACCTTAAACATTAATGCCAACCTCACATCCGAACAAGAAATGAAGCTCATCCACTTGTTAAGGAAATATAAAGAAGCATTTGCATGGGACTACCCTAATATGAAAGGAATTGACCCCCAATTATGTACACACCACATTTATATAGAAAAAG
This sequence comes from Pinus taeda, assembly GCA_000404065.3. Lineage (NCBI taxonomy): Eukaryota > Viridiplantae > Streptophyta > Pinopsida > Pinales > Pinaceae > Pinus > Pinus taeda. The sequence goes on along the minus strand of APFE031360839.1, from coordinate 69,928 downwards.
ATGCGAGACCTGTTCGTGAGCATCAGAGGAGACTTAATCCTCATCTAAAAGATGTGGTAAAAGCTGAACTTCAAAAACTTTTAGATGTCAATTTCATCTATCCTATCTCTGATAGTAAATGGGTCTCTCCGCTTGTGGTGGTACCAAAAAAGAATGGGAAATGGAGAATCTGTGTGGGCTACAGATAGCTAAATAAAGCAACACAAAAAAACCACTTCCCTCTCCCATTCATTGACCAAATATTAGACACTTTGGCAGGAAAGAAATTCTTTTCTTTCCTAGGTGGCTTCAGTGGATACAATCAGATTCAGATTGCCCCTGAAGACTAAGACAAAACTACTTTTACTTGTCCTTGGGGAACATTTGCCTACCGAGTTCTACCTTTTGGCTTATGCAATGCTCCTTCCACATTCCCAAGGGCTATCCTGAGCATTTTTGCAGACTTAATAAATGAAGGACTTGAAGTATACATGGATGACTTTACACCATACAAAGATGATTTCGATCCAGCATTGGATACACTAGAAAAGGTCCTACAACGGTGCATTGCTACCAGGCTTTGTTTAATCCATGAAAAATGCTATATGATGATGACTGAAGGACTTATCCTAGGACACTATATTTCAGCAGCTGGCATTCAGGTAGACCCAGCCAAAATCCAAATAATTTTTCTTATTCCCACTCCTACCACTCAAACAGAGGTACGCAATTTTCTTGGATTTTCTGGTTATTATAGGAGATTTATAGAACATTATTCACATATTGCCGCACCTTTGTATGCACTAACTAGTAACGTTGATTTTCTTTGGATAGAAAAATGTGAATATGCTTTCCAAGATCTGAAGAAGCTTGTGTCCACAGCCCCAATCCTTCGAGGACCAAATTGGGATTTGCCATTTCAGATATCATCTGATGCCTCAGATACAGCCATTGGAGCAGTCCTTGGGCAGGAAGAGGATAAAAAACCATATGCAATTTATTACATCAGCAAAAATTTATCCCCTGTTGAATTAAACTACACTGTTACTGAAAAAGAATTTCTAGCTGTAATACATGCTATCAATAAGTTTAGACATTACATTACTAGATATCCTGTTATCTCGTACACAGATCATTCTGCCATAAAATATTTAGCAAACAAGCCTATCACAAATGGCAGAATAACTAGATGGTTGATTTTATTGCAGGAATTTGATATTATAATCAAGGATTGACCTGGGAAAGAAAATCCTGTAGCCGATTTTCTCTCAAGAATGCCAAAGCCAATCGATGCAGCAGTAGTTGAAGATCAATTTCCGGATGAGCATCTATTTGCTGTGGCTGTTCAAACACCTTGGTATGCTGATGTTGCCAATTACCTAGCAGTAGGTAAATTACCAAAGAATCTAACCCCTAATGAGTGGAAACAGATTGTTCAGCGGAGTGCTCGATTTTCTTGTATTGGAGGTTATTTGTTCCACACAGGGGCAAACATGCATATTAGGAGATGCGTTTGAGAAGATGAAATCTTTGACATTTTAAAAGCCTGCCATGACGAACCATGTGGCGGACATTTCGCAGATCGAAGAACTAGACATAAGGTGTTGCAAACAGGGTATTATTGGCCCACAATTTTCAAAGATGCAAAGAAATTCATCCAAGCCTGTGACAGTTGCCAGAGAGCAGGACGCCCTGGTCAGTCCGATGAGATGCCTCTAAAACCACAGCTAGTCATCGAACCATTCGAGCGATGGGCCCTTGATTTCGTTGGACCAATTAACCCATCATCAAACCAGAAAACATATATTTTGGTGGCAATAGAATATGTCACCAAGTGGGTTGAAGCAGAGGCATTGCCAAGAGCTACAAAGGATTTTGTCATACAGTTCATGTTTCATCTATTTGTGCATTATGGCCTTCCAAGAGAGATAATTACAAATGGTGGACCACAGTTTGCTGGGAACAAAATAGCTGTAACACTCAACAACTATCATGTCCAGCATAAAATCACTACTCCATACCACCCACAGGCAAATGGGCAGGTAGAAAGCAGCAATAAAATAATAGAAGCAATCCTAACGAAAACCATTGCGTCACATAGACGTGATTGGGCTGCCAGACTACCCGAAGCACTGTGGGCTTATAGAACAACATGGAGAAGTACCACTGGTTACTCACCTTATCAATTAGTGTTTGGAAAACAACCCATTTTCCCCATAGAATTCGAAATCCAAACATTGCGAACAGCACAGGAAGTTGGCTTAGATCTAACTGAGGCACAGATTAATCGATTACCGCAGATCAATGAGCTGGACGAAATTAGGCTCTTTGCACTTCAAAACATTGCCCTGATCCAGCAGCAATGAGCTAAATGGCATGATGCTCTCATTAAAAATAAAGTCTTCCACAAAGGAGACTGGGCACTTTTGTACGACTCCAGGTTTCAGGACTTCCCCGGGAAACTCCAGACTCGTTGGTTGGGACCATACGAAATCCAAAAGGTACATGACAATGGTACCCTTACTCTAATCACTATTGGCGGTTCTAGATATGCCTTCAAGGCAAGTGGCCACCGAGTTCGACTTTATTGCAAACCACTCACTCGGGAGTCCTTCTGCCAGTAGCTACGCTGAGACTCTGATATGGAAATTTTGGGGGAGGGAGAGAAATCTTCCTCACCTGTAATTCATTAAGAAATTTATTTCTTTTTACAGTTTGTACATAATTTCTTTTCTTCTGTGAATCATTTTTGTACATATTGTTGAATCAACATTTTGTCGTTACTATTTTTTTGTTGTTCCTTTTCTCAAAAGGACAACATTTTCTTCCGGCTGTTCCTTTTTTCAAAAGAACAACACCCTTTGGATCAGCCATCATTTTGCTGTAATTTTGTTCCTTTTCTTTATTTATGTGTTCTGTTGTTCCTTTTCCAAAGGAACAACATTTTCGGTTTCTGTTGTTCCTTTTCCAAAGGAACAACATTTTCGGTTTCTGTTGTTCCTTTTCCAAAGGAACAACATTTTCGGTTTTTTCTGTTCCTTTTTCAAAGGAACGGAATTTGTATTTTCCAGTTCTGTTGTTCCTTTTCCAAAGGAACGGCATTTGTTTGCTTTGCTGTTCCTTTTCCAAAGGAACAACATTTTCTATTTCTGTTGTTCCTTTTCCAAAGGAACGGAATTTGTTTGTTTTCTTGTTCCTTTTCCAAAGGAACAACATTTTTTATTTCTATTGTTCCTTTTCCAAAGGAACGGCATTTGTGTGTTTTGTTGTTCCTTTTCCAAAGGAACAACATTTTCGATTTATGTTGTTCTTTTTCCAAAGGAACCGCATTGGTGTGTTTTGTTGTTCCTTTTCCAAAGGAACAGCATTTTCTATTTCTATTGTTCCTTTTCCAAAGGAACGGCATTGGTGTGTTTTGTTGTTCCTTTTCCAAAGGAACGGAATTTGTGTGTTTTGTTGTTCCTTTTTCAAAGGAACAACATTTGCATTTTCTATTGTTCCTTTTCCAAAGGAACAGCATTTGTGGTCTTTTGTTGTTCCTTTCTCCAAAAGGAACACCACTCGCATTCTTTTGCTCTCCCTTTTTGAAACAACTCGTTCCTCTTGCTGTTCTAAATTAAGGATGCTTACTGTTCCTATTCTTTCAAGTCTTTTAGAATACAGCTATGCACTTATGCAATGGATACAAAATCACAACATACTGAAATCAGTGAATCATAAAATCGCTATCTTGATAAGAAATTGCTCTGAATTGGTAAGAGGACAGAAGGAAGGACACGCTTATTCATTATCTTTTGATGTCATTGTTCTACCGATTCTGCTATGATTGGTTCTCTTTATCATGTTGGTCCCTTTTAATCCTCTTTGATTATTATTCAGAAATAAGATAAAAGGGTTTATATCTTCCTAATGAGATGTTAAGACTTCTTCCACCATTCCTACTCTTAAGGAGTGTTGAACCACCCTTTGTGTATAATAGGGAAAGTACTTTCTGAAAAAGAAACAAGAAAGAGCAAACAATGATGTCTTAATGACTTATAAGTTGTCAAATGCAGGATAGGGGGTCTCATCAAGAACCAACCTACCATGATCATGAGGACGTAAGCGAAGTGGCATTCCCACTATGGCCACCACACCAGGGATATGGTCCAAAAGGTATATCAAATAAAGAACCCTTGGAACAGGAGGTCTCATCACGAGCCAGCTTACCCACCTTTTGCTCCTTCCTCGTGAATGGCATTATGGCTAACTGGTCACCAAGCCATCATAATGGCCTACATTTTGACATCACACAACATTTCATAAGCATACACAAAGGATCATGGTTCCATGGGTGAAATAAACAACTCTGCCAAGGTTATGGACACCTGTTGGCAGCAGAGCACTGTTAATGGTATTGAAGTCACATTGTTTACACCAATAGGTATTTATTAGCACCCTTATGTTTCTTATGCCTTAGTAATCAATCATATATTATTTCCCAAACCATACAACGCATGTACATCTATTATCACCAATCATGACAGAACAATTGACAATGACCACATGAGACTCTGTATCCACGACAGATGTCCTATCCCCAGCCTCGCATCATATCACAGCAGTCTCTTACGTATTAAGCAACCCAACTCTACGCCTCGATTTCGGTAATTTGCTACTTTTGTAAACATGGCATATTGCCATACGTTGTTCCTTAAGGACTTTGTTTCAGAACTGGTGTCGCTCCTTTATTTGACGGCTGGGACGGCCTATCACATTACGAGAGGGGAGGTTAACCTCATCATTCCCTGGATTACGTGTCAGATCACTATTCAAGAAGCTGTGTACTGGGGTATAGCACGGCTCAACGGTATACTATTTTTTTATTTTTCTGCATGACTTGTTGTTCATAAGCCATTTCCATTGTATACTCTGCAGCATTAGATTTTGAGCGAGTCTTGCGTATGTCGGCCTATCTGTGTTTCAACAGCGTGAACAGTTGTCGTTCCATTGAGAGTTTACATTGAAACCATTAACATGGGAGGAAGATCGACTCGGAGAGAACCGTAGGTGTTAACAATCTCTGTCGATGCTCGAGAAATCCTAGCAAGAGCAGGGTGGCTGACTTATTTCAACCGCTTACAGGAATCCAATGAGACTGTGGCAATTGAATTCTTGCAGAACTTGCAAGACGATCACTCCACAGTGAGGGGGAGAAGCATAGCAGTCACCGATGACATAATCGCAGAAGTCTCGGGACTACCAGCCGCTGGACCTGTATGGACGTCAAAGAAGGATATATTACAGAAGATCATAGAAATCTTCCAGGAGGAAGGCCAGAGCCTGACAATTAGAGGAAAGGGGGTTCTGCCAAAAGCATTAGGAGAGTCGTGGGCAGAACTGGTGAAGACCATTCAAAGCTACATCACCTATGAAGGGAGAAAAGACGTGGTAAGACCACGACATCTTAAACTCTTAGCTGTACTAAAGAAAAAATGCTATGTAAATTTACCTGCATTTTTGAATTCATTACTTCATGATGTTGCACGGAGCATAAAAAATGCATAGCATGTAGAGTCAGTTGTTAGTCATCATGGGTTGATTCGGTTAATAGTCAGCCATAGCCTTACACAGCAGCAGAGCAACTGGGAAGAGCTAATTGCCATGATAAATGGAGGATTGACCACACCATCCCCAAAACGTAAGCATGCCACCAGTACACCTGAGCATCCAGAAAAATGAAGGAAATCGGTCCAGCTAGCACGGCTACGAGGGAGGCTGGAGAAGCCCCAAGGAAACACTAGCCAGCCGGTAGAGATAGAAGATGAGCAACCCCCACGATTAGAAGGGGAAGACAATGAGAAAGGAATGCAGGAAAAAGAGGAAGGAGAAATGGAAGAAGAAGTCGAGAAATCTGAGCAGGAGGAGGAAACGGAACACCAGGAAGGTAGCCCATTGCAGGACCCATTGGGAGAAGATGAATTGGCCAAAGTTTTGGCCAATATGGGTGAATATGGCCAACCTTCCAGTCCATCAGATCTCCATGCCGAAAAGGAACCTCATAAGGAAAATGCACCTAAAGAATCACATGCAGAGGAGGTAGAAGAAGAGAATCTGCCTGTTCATGATGAAAATATGACAGGAGATGCTAAACAGGAACAATCCATTCCTAGCCAGACGACACCAGGAGAAATTCCGAAGGAAAGGGGGGCAGAAAAGGAGGTCACCCAAGAAATAACAAAACCAGTTAGGGTTCTTGCCCCAGAGAAACCAGAGCAGAGCAACGAAGAAGCACCCCATAGAGAAAATCAGGGAATTAGTCACAGTCCAGGCCGTAGTGAACAGCCTGTTGTTCCTTCTAAGGAAATTGAGGAAATTAAGGAATTGTGAAAGGAACAGCAGAGATTACTGAATATAATAGTTCAGCTTCGCTAGCAGATTAGGATTCTAAAAGCAAGGCAAAGGGTAAAAAGGACTTCGGGAAGGAAAAATGCAACCACTCCAGCAAAACCCCTCAAGACAAAGGGGTGGAAGACCAGATTCCATCCTGTTGTTCAAAACCCTGTCGAAAACCAGGTTGTTGTTCCAAATGATGTTGAGGAACAGACTATTGTTCCATTTAAAAAGGAACAACAATGGACTGATATCCATGTTAAGATAGAAATGGATGATATGTTGACTCGTGATAAGGAAATTTAGACGGAAACACCACCTTCAGGAGTGATAAGAGTCATGAACTCAAAACAACGCAATAGGAAAATTCAGGTAAAACTCCTAGCCTCCACTGCCGCATGGAAAAGAGATCCGAAAATGGTAACCCTACGAAATGGTTTGAAGCAAGCTCAGCAAGCAGCAGAAAAGCTTAGAGAGCAAACGGTCCCTCGAGAAAAGTATGAAGAGCTACAGCAACAGCTTAGGAATGTCAATCTATCCAAAAGATAGGCCTTTGAAGGGTGGCGAAGGGAAGAAGAAAAAGTCGCGAAGGTAACTCGTAGGTTAGATATAGTTATCAAACAGATGGATACCTTATGTTCTTTATACAATGACGTCCTGGCATGTAGAGCCCCTGCTAAGAATTATGCCTTGTTTTTAATGGAACGATATTTACAATTGAAAATAAAGGATGTTAAAGCAAGTGCTCCCATACAAATTAACACCATCGATGATTTTATAAACTACTGTAAGCACTACGGGGTAAAAGTTCAGAGACTACTGTGTGAGTTTTATTTACATAACCTTGTATTAGACCGGGAGACCGAGCCGAACCCTGGCCTTTTTGTTGGGGATATCCAATTACAGGCATTTATTTCATTTGGGGTTAATCAAATTAAATGGCTTAAAGCCTATAATGATTTCCAAAGACAAGAAAACGGATTAGATTTGTGGATAAGATCTGAGCCTAGGGATCTAGTACAGTTATGGAGAAAACATAGAAACCTCATGAAGACTCCAGGTGTAATTGAAGCATTAGGACCCATGCATGAGGCAATCATTCGATAGGGATTAGAATACTTTTTCTCTATCAAAGACCCTGCCATTGATGCGGCTAAATTTCGGTATCAGATCTCTAGCCCGAATATCCAACTCAAGGAACCATTTGTTGGCATTATGGCACAGGTTTGGGGGTATGGCACAGGTGTTGTCCTTGATGGCAACCTTCTTTGGTAACAGATCTCAATTCAGGCACTCAGAAAGTAGAAAAAGTCATATACGCAGGTTCATCTAGACTAAGGCGCGTATACACGCGGGTTATACATTACAAAAGCGCGTATATGTTGATGATCATTCTTTTGGTCCATGGCAGTTAGATCTTGGAACTTGAACCTATGTTTTGGACCATGGCGTCTCGTCAGATGTGTCGATCCCTAGTTTTGGGTTCATGGTATTGAAATGTTATGGTTTTGGACCATGGTATTGGGGAAGGCCTAAGACTATAAAAGAGGAAGGAGATCTTGTGACAAATTACCATCTGTATTATGATTGAAGATCTGACAAAGTGCTAGAGCTGGTATATTGGGTGGTGATGCAAATCTGGATCTGAAGGAAGGAGGAACCTTAGCGCAAAAAGGAAGGATAAGTTCTATTCATGGGTCATAATCTTTAAGCTTGAATGATAGTATCGTTGTATGATTTTGATCTACTAGATGTGGCGCCTGTCTGATCTATAAGTCTGATAATCTGGGTTAATTAGTGTTTGAATATCTGGAAGAGCGTGTTGTCTTTTATAGATCTGTACGCAGGTTCAATAAAGCGAGGGCACGTATACACGCAGTTTAGGTGAAGTAAAGGCGCGTATATGCAGGTTGTTCCATACGCAGAAGCGTATGCACGCACGTTGCAGACTGTTGAAATTGCGTATATGCTTTAAGTTGTGATCTAGCTGTTTCTGCTTATTGTTGCTGTGTTCTGGGTTCTGTTGTGTGGATTCTGGTATTGTGTTTGGGTACAGCTGGCAGAGGAGTATCTACTTAACTTCAGATCTAGTTGGTGAAAAGGAGTTTGGTTGATGAATATTTTCTTGATGACTGTTTGATGTTTATGGAGCCAGTCTGAAAATTGATGAAACATGGTCCCTGGAAGAAAGAGAAGGTTGTAGCCTTCTGTAGGCCAGCACCTACGTACTAGTATCTTGGCTAGTGCAAGAGCTAAGGGGGTTGTAGCTCCCTTCCAGGAGAGCTGGAAAATGAGAGAGAGTTATAGCTCTCTGCAGGTTGCAGCCTACGTACTGGTAAAGGACTGCACCAGTACATTGTAAACAGAAGTTTCTAATTTAAGGAAAGATAGGGATGAATTGCAGCAGGTGGTTTTCACCCACATTGGGTTTCCACCTTATATCTGGTGTTCTTGTGTGTGACTGTCTTTCTGCTCTGTTTTACTATCTCTGGTTACTGGTTATTTGATGTTGCATCTCAGAATAACAAACATCATCTAAAGTTCAAGTAAATTAAAAGTTTGCTCTGTGTACGCTGGTTTACTTCTGAATAGTTGCGTATATACGTGGGTTGAATTGACTGAAGTAGCGTATACAATTTGGTTTTTAAAAGGGATTATTTGACTTGATAATACTAATTCACCCCCTCCCCCCTCTCAGTATTATTTTCAACAATTGGTATCAGAGCAGGTCCTTCTGAAGAAGCTTGATTGCTTGAAGGAAGATCTTTTATCATGAGCAACTACAAGAGGGAAGCATCTATCAGGCCACTGATTTTTGATGGGACAAACTTCAATTATTGGAAGGTAAGAGTTACTGAATATCTTCAATCTCTTGGTACAGAAGTTTGGGATATCATAGAGACAGGTTACACTTTTCCTTCAGCTACTCCTACAGATGCAGCTGAAAAGAAGAAATATGAAACAAATGCTAAAGCAGTCAATACTTTGCTGGGATGCTTATCTCAAACAGAATTTGTGAAGGTTATGCAATAAAAATCAGCAAAAGAAATATGGGACAAGATTGTCTTGAGCTACGAAGGAGATGAACAGGTAAAGCATGTTAAACTTCAAACTCTCAGGATTCAATATGAGAATCTCAGGATGTATAATGATGAAAATGTGGCTAACTACTTTCTTCGGGTATATGAGATTGTTAATTGCATGAAAAATTTGGGTGAAGAAATAAAAGAGGCTATTGTGGTTGAAAAGGTTCTAAGATCATTGTCCCCCAAGTTTGAATCTAAAGTATCTGCAATAGAAGAAAAGGAAAATCTATGAATTCTTACTATTCTTAGCTACATGGAATTCTAACTGCTTATGAAATGAGAAAGGGAGGTCCCTCAGATAGAAGAGAAGCTGCTTTCAAGGCGTCAGGAAAAGGAGATTATTATGAAGCAAGTCACGTACCAGAAGAAGAAGAAGAAGAATCAAATTTTGTCAGAAATCTTTAAAGGGGTTCTGGAAGGTTCAGAAGTAAGTTACCTTTTAAATGCTTTTCTTGTGGAAGAGTAGGTCATTATGCTGCAAAATGTCCTTATAAGGATAAAGGAAAGGAACCTGCTAGATGGAACAAGAAACAGGGTGCAAATAAGAAAAGCTACTACACCCATGAAGATAGTGATGGTCTATCAAATAGTGATGAAGATGAACGAGGTAATGAATATAAACTGTTAATGGCATTTGAAGATGATGATTATATGGATGATATAGATGTGGATAACCTGTTTGAAGAAATTACTAGACTCAAGAGATGTATAGAAGAAAGAATATGATCATTGATACTCTACAATTTCAAATTGATGAAAAGGAAAAACATTTTGAAAAGTTAGAAGGTGAAATTGTTGCTCTTAGAAAAGAGATTGAGAAACAAAAGCTATTAATCTTAAGTTTGTCAAAGGATCTGAAACTCTGGATGAGATTATTAATGTATAGTGTTCCCCTCTAAACAAGACAGGTCTGGGCTATAATGGAGAAACTTCTCAAGAATCCACTTCAAAAAGTTATCTTGATGCAGCAAAAAGGAGTGAGAAAAAGCACAATGGAGACTATCAGGTAAAGCAGGGACAAATTGCAAACAAAGGCTATCAGGGGCAATCTGTTTTAAGAGTAAACAAAAGCTACAACCAACCACACGTAAAGTCTTCTCAATTTGGTTCAAGAATGAATAACAATAGAGATTACAATCACTTGGCCGTAGATTTGATAACCACAGAAGTTTCTTCAATGGACAATGTTTTTCTTGTCATAACTTTGGTCACAAAGCAGCTCAATGTGTTGCATATAAGACAATCATGACTAGAGAAGCTCAAAAACAAAGAAGTATGACCGGGATTACAAAAAGGACCTACAACAATTTTTCGGCTCTTGAAAATGAAGTTGAATGTTCTATTTGCAATAACTTTGGTCATGAATATTCTGAATGCAGGAGCAGGTTTCAGCAGAAAAAGGAACAAGCCTCAAGCACCAAAACATGGAGAATAAAGGAACCACAAACAGAAAGATGTGGGATAGCATTTTATGCAGAGTGACAAGAAAATATATGGTACATTGATAGTGGATGTTTGAAGCATATGACAGG
>APFE031360839.1:10006-54499 GCA_000404065.3 Pinus taeda | reverse complement strand
CTAGAGCTGGTATATTGGGTGGTGATGCAGATCTGGATTTGAAGGAAGGAGGAACCTTAGCGCAAAAAGGAAGGATAAGTTCTATTCATGGGTCATAATCTTTAAGCCTGAATGATAGTATCTTTGTATGATTTTGATCTACTAGATGTGGTGCCTGTCTGATCTATAAGTCTGATAATCTGGGTTAATTAGTGTTTGAATATCTGGAAGAGCGTGTTGTCTTTTATAGATCTGTAAGTAGGTTCAGTAAAGCGAGGGCGCGTATACACGCAGTTTAGGTGAAGTAAAGGCGCGTATACGCAGGTTGTTCCATACGCAGAAGCATATGCATGCACGTTGCAGACTGTTGAAATTGCGTATATGCTTTAAGTTGTGATCTAGCTGTTTCTACTTATTGCTGCTGTGTTCTGGATTCTGTTGTGTGGATTCTGGCACTGTGTTTGGGTACAGCTGGCAGAGGAGTATCTACTTAACTTCAGATCTAGTTGGTGAAAAGGAGTTTGGTTGATGAAGATTTTCTTGATAACTGTTTGATGTTCATGGATCCAGTCTGAAAATTGATGAAACGTGGTCCCTGGAAGAAAGAGAAGGTTGTAGCCTTCTGTAGGCCAGCACCTACGTACTAGTATCTTGGCTAGTGCAAGAGCTAAGGGGGTTGTAGCTCCCTTCCAGGAGAGCTGGAAAATGAGAGAGAGTTGTAGCTCTCTGCAGGTTGCAGCCTGTGTACTGGTAAAGGACTGCACCAGTACATTGTAAACAGAAGTTTCTAAATTAAGGAAAGATAGAGACGAATTGCAACAGGTGGTTTTCACCCACATTGGGTTTCCACCTTATATCTTGTGTTCTTGTGTGTGATTGTCTTTCTGCTCTGTTTTACTATCTCTGGTTACTGGTTATTTGATGCTGCATATCAGATTAACAAACATCATCTAAAGTTCAAGTAAATTAAAAGTTTGCTCTGTATACGCTGGTTTACTTCTGAATAGTTGCGTATGTACGCAGGTTGAATTGACTGAAGTAGCGTATACAATTTGGTTTTTCAAAAGGGATTATTTGACTTGATAATACTGATTCACCCCCCCCTCTCAGCATTATTTACAACACCATTTAAGTATGAAAATTTTAAATTAGCTGCCAATCACTTGCACCTCTATGGCGAAGTCATTTTGAGGGCAGGGCCATCCTGATTATTTGGCACCCTGCACTCGAATACCAAGCCCTGTATGAGATGCCTGAGGGTCAGACAGGTTGTTTCTTTGAACACCTAGTTATGCATCATGGTTGTAGGCCTTCACATGAGATTCCATCTCCAGCCTACTCACTCACTGCCTTACGCGTCAACTACAATGTTTTCATAAGGGCATGAAAAAGGGTAAGCAGGGGATTGTGTGGAGTACTAAAGAGGGTATGTTTTTGGTAATCATTTCAGCATCTTTTCATTAGAGCTTACAAACCTTTTTGCATCATGAAATCAGAAAACGATAAGGAATTGTAATAAAACATGTGAGATTAATAAGCAAGACGAAAACACTGACAATTGTCATTTCCTTATGCAGGAAGAAGGAAAAACGATAAGTTGTCGTTCCAAAGGAAAGGACAAGGACGGGTTAACCGTTGTCCCTTTGACAGGAGATCGTATGCAAACAAGGCAAAGAAAATCAAAGTGAATCAGCCTTGGAAAGGAAGTGGAGATATAGGCTCGGTGCAGGAAAGAAAAGAGATGCTTGAGGACTAATGGTTCAGTGAATCCCTCAGGATCCTTGATCCTGAGGGATCATTGTTTTATCTATTTATGCACTTAGATATCTCCGCCTTCACCCTTATAAAAGGGGCAGCACTGTTAGCTCGAGGAGGGAGATGTTGTTATGTTTTATGTAATTTCCTTTAAGATCAAAACTTTGATCATCGAGTCTCGTTAAGAACTGATCTATTGTAATTTCACTTTATGCATTAATACAAACTTGGTTACTATTTCATCTTTGAGTCTGGAATAACTTCAAGCGGTGTACCCCTGGAGGCTAAGGGCCCGGCCCTGAAGGACACTTGCTCCTGTACTATTACGTTTGGTTTATGCGTGGTTCACGTATCGACGTTATTTGGTAATCTGATGTGTTTTGTAAATTTACATCACATGCTCTGTTATGTTTAATTTATTAAGGTTTCTAAAGACAGAACTATTGTATTGATTCTGCGTCGTATCACTGTTCTTTTAGGTGTTGATATAATACTGCTAGTCTTTACAGAATACTGTTGCTATTTAATTACAGAGCCTTTGTGTTGTGCACTTGTTCATTGACATTACGGAATTCATCTTGGGAGTTATGTTCTTTGCGATTGTTGGATCCATAAACAATGTTGTTCTATTTTGAAATGCAGTCGTACTCTTTCTAACTGAGATTGATAACTGGATCAGATTACTATTAAAGTGTGTTGTGTGTATATATCGATTTCAAGCGTTGTTCTATAATTCATCATTAATCAGTGTTGTTCCATTTTGGTGTGTTATTCAATCCGCCTTTAAGAGTGAAGGATTGTCGTTTGATTCCTGTAGATTACGATTAGTGCATTTCATCTTATAGACGAAGGTGTTACTGCTTGTTAGACTTATTTGATGTTCTATTTCTTAACTACTATTCCATTTCAGGTTTGTTGTTCTATTTCTTAATTTTTGTTCCATTTCTTATCTGTCGTTTCATTTCTTATCATTTGTTATTTTGGTGTGAAGAACAATCTCAAGTTGTAGTGAGCATTGACATCTACTGTCTGGCTCCCAGATCCACGATCTGTTCTCTGGTTTCCTTTTCCATCAATTTACAAAGGGATGGGTTATTGCTACCAAAACCTTGACTGATAAATTGCTTTGTTTTCTGAATGTGTGGTTTAATCTCTTGAAGTAGTTAGCTGTAAACAAGCATCCGTTTACTCTTGCATTTTCGAACACTGTGCTACTAGCATTACTCTGGCAAATGATAGCCTCAGACTGAGACACTCTTTGAAATAACAAAACGTTCCCGGATTGACATATTAATGTGAGGTAATTACAGGTGAAAGTGACCCTTTTTATAGCTCCACACCGTGATTGACTTGTTTTAGAATAGTAATGACCACAGGAAGCTAGCACTAAAGGACAAGGTTTGGAAGATCAAGATGGAGAAGGAAGACACAATACCATAGTACTTGAGCAGGTTCACCCAATTTCAGAATGATATTGGGAGCATTTGTATTATAGTTAATGAAGATGATCTGGTCATCCTAGCACTTCTAGGCCTTCCCAAGAGCTGGCACAGATACCAGGATTTGGTAAATGAGAGAGAGCATATACCAAAGTGGGAGTGTTTATGGTCTGACTATGTGCAAGAAGAGATAAGGGAGAGCACAATAGATGGAACCTCATCCAAGCATGATGAGGAGGAGAAATATGCCTTAGTTGGAAAGGTGAAGAAAGGGAAAGTAAAGAAATTCTAATCCAAAGGAGATTCCAATTAGGGTGGCAAGAAGAAGGACTTGTCATAGATTAAATGTTTTCACTGTTAAGAGTTGGGACACTATGCCATGAAGTGTCTGCAAAATAAGGTCGAAAAGAAGCCCTTGGGAGGAGTGGTAGGTGAAGCTCTTTCTTCACAATTCAAGTTGGATTCCACCCTCATTGCATGCATGGTGACATCAGTGATGGGTAGTATGTGCTATCTAGATAGTGGAGCCTCATTCCTTATGACTGGAAACAAAGAATTTTTCAGTGACTTGGAGGAGAACGACCTCCATATGCACATGGAAATGGGAGATGATGGAAGGTATAATGAAACCAGCATTGGTACTGTTACTTTTCGAAGGGAGTCTCATTCTCCTCTCACATTAAAAGATGTCATGTATGTCCCAGTTTTGTAAAATAATTTAGTTTCAGTTGCTATGTTGGAGAACTATGGCTACAATGTGATATTTAGCAAAGGAAAGTCTCTCCTTTGTCACATAGCCACAGGACAAGTGAAGTAGATCGGGGTTCGAGTGAATAACCTCTACAAATTGGATGTAGAAGACTGTGTTTCTTTAAGCACAAAAGCAGAAAAAGTGCAGAGCCAAGACATCAGTGAATTATGGTATAGAATATTGGGCCACTTGCACCATCGAGCATTGAAGATAATTGAGAAGATTTCTATATGACTTCCCAAGGGTACACTAGAGCAGAGAGATACATGCAAAGGGTGTACATTGGGGAAGCACACCAAAGCCACCTTTCATGATAAGGACAGTCGAGCGTAAGCGATCCTTGAAAGGGTTCACTCAAATGTGTGTGGACCATTCTCAACAGCCTCCACGGCAAAGAATAGGTATTATGTAATATTTGTAGATGATTTCTCACGTAAGTGCTGGATTTTATTCATGCAAAAGAAAGATCAGACGTTCTCTAAATTTTTTGAATTTAAAGCACATGTTGATAAAGACACTAGCAGGAAAGTGAAGGCTCTCACCAGTGATAATGGTGGAGAATATGTGTCAAATGAATTCAAGAACTTATGTGCATAAGAAGGAATTCGACAGGAGTTAATAGAACCCCATAACCCACAGTAGAATGGGGTGGCTGAAAGGAAGAACATAAGTATTGTGGGAGTTGCACGGGTGATGTTACATGATCATGGCCTATCGTTGCACTTGTGGGCTTAAGCATGCAACACAGTTGTATATGTTTAGAACATGAGTCCTCATCAAATTCTCAAGATGAGTACACGAGAAGAAGATTTTTCAAGTAAGAAACTAGATGTAGCACAATTCAAAATATTTGGTTTATCAATTAACAATCATGTTACCAAGGATGCGAGGAAAAAGCTAGAGACTAAAACTGAGTTGGGAATATTTGTGGGGTACACTGATACACCTCACAAATATCAGGTGTAATTTCCATCTCACATGATGACAGTTGCTCATAGAGATGTGAAGTTAAATGAAGAGAAGGCCATGAGATGTTCCCTTGAGAGGCAACATTAGTTACATGGAGATGAAAAGATTTTAGCTATAAAGGAGGAACCTCAGGATGATGTGGAGTAGCCACATGCAAAGGAGGAGAATGGAAGCACCCACTCATGCAGATACATCCAAATATGGAAGGAAGCGCACCAAAGAAACTAATAGATTGATGCATGATGTTAGAGATAATGTGGGAGCACCCACATCACATCGTAGGCAGAGGAGGTCACTAGATCAATACATTGGCTACAATGGATTTGATGAGTGAGAGTGTACATACTGAGCCACCATCATTAGAGGAAGTAGTGCAGCAACCAGTATCGGTTGATGCCACAGTAGAGGAGCATGACTCCATTATCAGAAATAGTGTTTAGGAAGTGGTCCCAAGACTAGCAGGTAAGTGAGTGGTGAATTCCAGATGGATTTACAAGGTGAATCAAGCAGTAGATGGGAGTGTCGAGAAACACAAGTCCATATTTGTGGCTAGAGGGTTCTCTCAGATGTAGGGAATTGGTTACAAGGAGAACTTTGCTCTTGTAGAAAGGTACTCTTCAATCATATCTATTCTAGAACTTTTAGCATAGATGGGATGGAAGATACATCAGATGGATGTGAAGACATAATTCCTCAATGAAGCGATTGAGGAAGAGGTGTACATTGAGAAGCTGGAAGGATTTGAGACCTTCAACAAAGAGTCGCATGTGTGCAGAATCAAGCAAGAATTGTATGGATTGAAACAAGCACCATGTGCTTGTTACACCAGGATCGATAGCTATTTCACCAAGTTGGGCTTCACCAAAAGTGAAGCAGATGTAAACCTTTACCATATTGTGGTTGAAGGTAAATTATTGATTATATTATTATATGTCGATGATTTAATTATAGCATGTGATGAGAAGATAGTAAAGTCTTGCAAAGAGAATCATACAAGATAATTCGAGATGAAGGACCTGGGGCTCATGCATTATTTCCTTGGTATGGAAGTATGGTAAGGAGATGAGGAAATATTTGTCTCTCAGGGAAAGTATGCCAACAAGACACTGAAGAAGTTCCACATGGAGAGCAGCAAGCCCATGGAGACTCCTCTAACAGGGAATTGGAGGAAAGAAGATGATACTTCAGGTGAAGTAGTGGAGGCTACTATTTAAAGGAAGCTTGTGGGTAAACTTATGTATCTGGTGAAAACACAATCAAACATATGTTTTGCAGATAACCAGCTTAGTCAAGCAATGGTTAAGCCAACCAAACTCTATTGGAAGGTATCTAAACATGTGTTGAGATACCTGAGGAGCACCACTTAGTTTGCTCTTTGGTACGATGGACAGAGGGAGTGAAGCTTCAAAGCTTCACAGATGCAAATTGGCCAGGGATTCCATCAGACATGAAGATCATATCAGGGGGAATCCTCAATATTGGGTCAACAATAGTTTCTTGGTACAACAGGAAGCAGAGATCAGTTGCACTCAGTTTAGCAGAAGCAAAAAACATGGTTGCTAGTCAAGCAACATGTGAGGCTGTCTCAATGAGTAAGATCATTGTTGGGTTATTTGGTCAGCAGATGGATCCTACAGTGATTTACTGTGACAACCATATTTGTATCAAAATTTATGAGAATCAAGTTTTTCATGATTGATCCAAGCCTATCAACATTTGATATCATTGTCTACAAGATTGTGTGCAGAGGAGAATCATGTTGTTGGAGTACATTCCTACAGAGGAAGAGGAAGCAGACATCTTGACTAAGGCACTATCACAAGGCAAATTCAATTTCCATAGAGGTAGGATTGGGGTATCTGATATTCCCTTTCTTGCTGAGAGGGAGTGTTGAAAATGCAACAAGGAAATCCTGATTTAATTTTTTCCTTGAACTAAATTAGGAATAAAATTGTAGTTCCACATCACAAGACAACTTGTACGAGTTAACTAAGTTAATTTGACATAGTTGGCTCAGTTAATTCGAGTTGAGGGTCTAACTTGAGTCATGTACAGTGTCTCCTACATTATAGGAGCCTTGGTTGAGTTTATTTTGAGTTGTAATTAATTAATTCAGTCTAACTGAGTTAAAATTAGTTAAACCAATTCCAACTAATGGAGGAACTAGTAGGAGATCAAACAATCGGGTGCTACCTTATGTGTTCAACCAGTTAACTCATGATTCACTCATACATAACTCATGCATGTCAGATCTACGAGTTACCTAGTTGAGATTGGAGTTCAAGGGTAATGTACTATCAGTTGTATAATCATCCAAATTGTACAGGTGGTGCATGCAGTCAGAGGAAGGCCTGTTGCACAATTCTAATTGAGGAATTTCCCTAATTAATGGGAGATAATTCCCAAAGAAATAGTGCAATGAAATAGGGACTTGGGGAAGCCAAAATTTTGTTAAGTAATTGTCTAGGCTTGTCTAGGAAGTTGTGAGACAGATAGAGATAGTGCAGAGGTTTCTCGGGCTTGAGCAAAGCATAATAATATTCTCATATATTTTGACTAATTCAAGATCAAGGATAGTATGTTGGAAATGTGGGAAGAAAGGACACCTAAAGAAAGATTGTAAATATCGAAAGGGAAAATAAGGATATGGACAGCAAGAGGACAATCATGAAGTCAATGTGATAGGTGATGTGTTGCAAGATGCTTTGATTCTTTCATTAGATAATATTATTGATACCTGGATGGTAGATTCGGGGGCCTCATTCCATGCCACACCTGATACGAAACATTTTCATGACTATGTTCAAGGAGATTTTGGTTCGTCTGGGTGATGATAAATCTTGTAAAATCATTGGAATGGGTATGGTTATTATAAAGAAAAAGAATGAAAATTAATGGCTATTGAAGGAGGTAAGGCATGTTCCATATACAAAGAAAAATCTAATTGAGGGAGGTGAAAGTTGTGTAACTACTTTTACAGACAAAACTTGGAAGGTCACTAAAGGAGCCTTGGTTATATAAAAAAGATAAAAGGTTGGTACATTGTATTTATGCAATAGTATTTATAATTTTGTTAATGCTTTAGCTTCCATAGGAGCAAATATGACACTTTGGCATCATAGGCTCAGGCACATGAGTGAGAAAGGGATGTATATTCTTCACTCAAGAAATTTGTTTCTAGGTTTGAAGCATATTGATTTAGATTTTTGTGAAAATTATGTTTATGGAAAACAAAAGGGAGTCAGATTTATCATAGTTGGGAAGGAAAAGAAGAGCTGAAAATTATATCTTGTGCATACATATGTATAGGGACCTGCTTAGGTATCATCTCTCAGTGGATCTCACTATTTTGTTACTTTTATTGATGATGCAACTAGGAAAACATGGATTTATTGTATTCAAAATAAAGTTAATTTCATTGATACTTTCAAGAAATGGAAAGATTTAGTTGAGATTGAGACAGGAAAGAAGTTGAAGTGTCTCAGATTAGACAATGGAGGTGAATATTGCAACAAAGAGTTTGATAACTATAGTTCATAGCATGGAATTTGCAAAGAGAAGACAGTTCCATGAACACCATAGGAAAATGGTGTGTTAGAAAGGATGAACATGACAATCATGGAGCATGCAAGGTGCATGAGATTTCATGTAGGATTTCCCTTACAATTTTGGCCAGATGATGTATATATTGTTGTTTATCTAATAAATAGAGGGCCTTCAAGTTCCTTAGAGGGTGGTATTCCAAAGGACTCATGGATAGGTAAAAAGGTAAACTACTCATTTTTAAAGACTTTTGGTTGTGAAGACTTTGTCCATGTCAATAAAGAAAATAGAACAAAGCTTGAGGAAAAATCAAATAAATGTACCTTTATTGGATATGGTGTAAATGATTTTGGTTATCGCTTATATGAGTATGAAAAACACAAAATCCTTAGGAGCATAGATGTCATATTCAACGAAAAGGTATTGTATAAAGATCAGATGGAGGGAAGGAAACAGGAAAAATAAAAAAAGGAATACGCAGTGCTTGATGAGATCACAGAAAAAGGTGCTTGAAAATCATAATGATTAGAAGCCACAAAAACAAAAACAACAGACACCTCAAGCATATGAAAGTGAAGATATACAAGGATAATTAGACCCCTGAACGGTACTCTCCTTCATTATATTAATTATTGTTGACTCATTCTGGTGAACCGGAAAGATATGAAGAAGCAATGCAGGTAGAAAACAGGAAGAAGTGGGAGCAAGCCATGGAAGAAGAGATGGAATCCTTGATAGATAACTAGACTTGGGACTTAGTCAAGTTATCTACGGGTAAAACAACATTGCAGAATAAATGGGTTTACAAGTTGAAGGAAGAAGATGGAAATAAACAATGGTATAAGGCTAGAATTGTGGTGAAGGGGTTTGCACAAAAAGAAAGGTATATACTTTGATGAAATTTTTTCTCCTGTCGTTAAAATGACTTCAATCATAACTATTTTAAGTCTAGTGGAAGCAGAATATTTCCATGTTGAGTAATTAGATGTAAACACATCGTTTCTCCATAGGGATTTGGAGGAAGAAACATATATGCAGTAGCCAAACGGTTATGAGTTCAAAGCGAATGAGAAATTAGTGTGCAAATTGAAGAAGAGCTTCTATGTCATAAAATGGTCTCCAAGGTAGTGGTATCTAAAATTTGACAGGTTTATGTCTGAATAGGGTTATACTAGATGTCACTTTGATCATTGTCTTTATCTTAAAAAGAAAAATGATTGCAGCTATATTATATTATTATTGTATGTATATGGTATGCTTGTTGTAAGGTCTAACATGCAGGAAATAAATGTGCTCAAAGGAAAATAGGCAAATTCATTTACAATGAAGGATTTGGGTACTGCAAAACAAATACTTGGTATGAGAATAACTAGATACGAGAAAATTTGGAAATTAACATTGTCTGAGAGTGAGTACATAGAAAAGGTGTTGGAAAGTTTTAATATGCAGAATGCAAAACCAGTTAGTACACCTTTGGCTAACCATTTCAAACTAAATAAAGAGATGTGTCCAAAGACTCAGGAAGAGATGGATTATATGTGTAAAGTTTCATATGCATCAGCGGTTGGAAGCTTAATGTATGCAATGGTTTGCACAAGGTCTAATATTGCACATGTAGTGGGAGTTGTAAGAAGGTATATGAATAATCCAGAAAAAAGAGAATTCGATGGTAGTGAAGTGGATTTTGAGGTATTTGAGAGGTACCACAAATGAGGCATTATGCTTTGGTGGTTCAAACATTGCTCTATAAGGATATGTTGATGTGGATATGGCAGGTGATAGAGATAACAGGAGGAGCACCATAGGGTATGTTTTTATTGTAGGTGGAAAAGCTATCAGTTGGGTTTCAAAGTTGCAAAACATTGTTGCACTTTCAACAACAGAAGCAGAGTATATTGCTGCTACGAAGGCTAGTAAAGAAATGATTTGGTTACAAAGGTTTATGGATGAGTTGGGCAACAAGCAGGAGATGAGAAAGTTATATAGTGACATTCAATGTCATTCATCTTTCAAAGAACTAAGAATTTCATTCCAAAACTAAACATATATAGCTCAAGTACCATTTCATAAGTTCAGTGTTGGAAGATGAATAGTTGAAGCTGGAAAAGATACACACTATCCAGAATCCTGCATATATGTTAACAAAAGTTGTAACCAAGGAGAAACTGAGATTCTCCTCCGTTTCAATTAGTCTTCAAGTATGATGGTGAAGATGAGAAAGAACCAGGTCTAAGTGGAGTCATTGTCTAGCAAGTGAAGCAATGATGGAGGTGATATAATCAGTCTCCAAGTGAGATATTGTTAGACGTGGAGCTTGATTATCTTCCTGATTCAGAGGCCCTTTTTTAGCCGCGTTTGGATCTCAATCCTTGACGCGGGGTCTGGGGGGCTTACCCCCTCCCCCATTATTTTTGCTTGGGAGTTTCAAGGGAGGGGATGCTACATGTTTGGAGCCCCCTTGGCAGGGGTTTGGGGATGTTGCCCCCGAAGCTAAAAATAAATGAAAAATTGCCTTGTAAAATATTGTAAATTCGTAGTTAATTTGGGTCGTTCATTAGGCAGATGATCTAAAGATAGAAGTTATGTTAATTTAGGGTTTTTTTCCCTTAAAGGAAACCCTCAGTTTATATGAGGGAATTGTATTGCGACTGTGTATTATTATTCTGAGCGAGAGAGAGAGGAGGTTGTGTGAGAGAGAAGAGGAAATTACAAAGAATCTTTTGTAGCTTTTATCTCTTCATTTTGCTGGATAATATAAAAGGAAGGACTAGTTATTTCTCCATGGACGTAGCCCAAATTGGGTGAACCACGTATATCTGTGTCTCTCTTATTTTATGCATTTCTGTATTTGTTTTTTCACAATATTTTATGTATTTCATTGCTCCATTAATTAATTTATAACAAGTTATGTTTCCATATTAATAATAAATTTTTCATTTAATAAAAAAAAATGCATTTTATGTATGAGGCTGATGTATTTTATATGTCAAACATATAGCAAAGACGTCAGCAAAGGGAGCAGAAGTAATTGTAAATACTTAGCAAAATAATGAAAACAATAACATACAACCTGTTTTGATCTAGGGTCATGTCTCAATACGAACCACCAATCCCTATTTAACACATCTGAGTAAAAAAACACCTGCTTGCAGTGTTTTGGGAAAACATAAGACTTCCTGGCTTCATGCCACATCTTTCTAGAGTTGATAGATATCAGCCCATTATCGAGATCTTCCTTTACATTATTCCGATCAAATGTTTCCTGAAACTTGCACCTAAAAATAACACATTGGAATGAAGAGAAGTCCACTTGATTAATCTCTTGTATCTTTCCAACATAACCTAATGTCCCCTGCATTTGGTTTTGATCGTGGTGGCTAGAACAACTAGAGTGGTCAAACTTTACTTCCACTCCATAGTTTTGGGTCATGCACCCATCATCGGCATCCTCTTTGTGAAAATGATGTCCATATGCCCACAAATATGGGAACAAATGCACCTAAAAAAAAGTGAAAAAAAAAACAGTGTCATGTGTCTAATAACGTAAACATAATTAAAATAATAAAATATGTATAGATGTTGTGATTCAAAGGTGCACTATGAAGTTAAAATTGTATAGAAAGATATTATAATTACCGATTTGTTGCACACAATCCCTATGTTTAGCACATCCTCTTCAGCATGCGGGTAATGACCAGATGCATTGTATTTCTCTCTAACTTGATCAAAAACCCAATTGTAAGGGCATGTCATTGGCATATTTTCTTTTAAATGATCAGGATAAGTGTTACACAACATTTTGTCACTGTCCTTGTACTCCCCGTCCACGATCCTGGAGGACCTCTACAGTGAACCCTACATGTTTTCCCATCATGAAGAAACTCCCAGTATGTCTATATTCATGAGCAGAACAATTCCCCTTTGCATCATTTCCCAAGAATCTTGCTTTTACCCCAGTTTACAAGACCGATGCTACTGACCAATTTCCTCACGTCGATTTGCAGAGATTAAAAAACTTGCCAAAAGAGGATCAGTGTGACTGGAAAAGGGCTCAGTCGCTCCATACGACATTAGGGCATCAACGCACTCCAACGAACCATCTGTGGGTCTCGTGGCAATGGCAGTTCCACCTCAGCCAATTGGTAGTGGAACAGCGGAACCCGCTCCAAGAAGAAGGTCACTAGAACAAACCCATAGCAAAATTGCTTCAGGTTTCCCACCTTAGCTTTTGATAGTTGGTGCTTCATGTTGACTTTCATAGATTTCGCCCAGTTGAAGATAGTGGGCATCATACAGTCGATAACATACTAAAACTTAGACTTGTTGGTCTCATGTTGCACTTAGGCCCTAGCCACTCTGTTGATGGTCAACAGTAACACTCTCAGCACAAGATCATAAACAGTCATGATCTCGATCTTGCCACTTTTTAATTTGATTGCTTCTGGGCAGTGTTCTACAAGTAGCATGGTCACACTTGCCCCAATAGACCTTGACCCATATAGATTGACTGGCTCCACTCTTCGGGACAGTCTTGTGATGAAATAAATGTCTGAACTTTCCAACTCCAGTTCTTGGTCACGGATCAGGTCACGGATCATGAAAACTTTTTGATTCACAACCCAGAGACTAATCAAATACCGTAGAAATTCAGGTTGAGGCCGTAGACCTGGTGTAAGGAAGAATTTGAGGAGCCCATAGTTCCTCAGATCACTCAAGCAATTTTGGTCTATCATTACTTGAGTGTCAATATCCTCATTCTTGTGTTCCTTCCAATCCACCATTTTTCACGATTCATTCCCTGCAAAAACCATATAATAAAGTCAATAAACATCTTTGGCCAGAGAAATTTGGATTCAATTGGATAAATTAGAAGAAAAAAAACTTGAAACTTTTTTGTTCACAACATCGGCGCAACTTTTTTAAAAATAGTAGCACCGATGGCGCGCTTGACAGTTTTAATAACCCCCGATTGGCGCGATCCCGTGCCTGAAAATTGCGTCGACCAAGGGCAAATTTTTTTTGTCAAAATCTCCTCAAAAAAAACCAAAAAATGATTAAATATAAGTTAAATAAGCATGAAAATTGAGCTTAAGGTCTTGGCTCTTACCTGCAACTGACGACTCGACGAATGGCCTCCCGAATCTCCCGTAATCTGCTCTTGAAGAACTAGGGCACAAGTGGGTAAAAAGCTCTTCACACAAAGTTAAAATGGTAAATGGTAAAAAATAATTACTTTTTCCTCCTTTCTTCATTTTTCATGAAATATTAGGGTTTTAAAAGTATTTTTGACCTATTTTTCCTCAAAAGCTGGATAATGCATTTCCCTTTAGTGAAACGATAGGTAACGGTTATCGATGATGGTACTGGAGTCGCGTTTAAGCTCTTTTCTTGACTCGTAAAACTCAAATGAAAAGATCGTCGAGTATTTTTCCCTTTTTGGCTCGTAAAAGAGAATAAAAATGGGGGGTTTGCTTTCAAGCTCTTTTCTGACTCTTTAAACACGAAAATTTTGTTGAACTCTTATCATTTTAAACTTGTTAAAGGCTGCGAATCATCATTCACCCAGTATACATTTACCCCTTTTTCAGGCTAGGATGAACTATTTACGAAAAAGGTACTCCTTGATTGAAATGGTCAAGCAGTTCTCTCAAGTATTGTTTTCTACCTTTTCAGGCTTGAGAGACACAAATGTAGGAAAAGGGACCATGTGGAGTTTTATTTTTCGTGTCTTTTTCAAACTCTCTAAACATGAAAAAGATACCGAGTTACGCCTTTGTTGGACTTGTTAAAACATTAAACGACATTGGATTTGTCACCATGACGGACATGAGCTTCTCCTTCTTAGGGCTCATTAATCTTACTAGGATGGACTTATATTACAAGCATATGTTATCCCCATCAAGCTTGTGTAAAAATAACTGGGGTACTTTCCAGAAATGGTGAGGGAAAATTGGAAGTATTTCATTAGTTGTATTCACTTCAGGCAGCCTCTCGCTCTTGAACATTGCCACTCATTTGTCATTTGTGTCAGGTTTTGGGACATCCTCACTCTATCACTTGCCTCCCTAGGTTTGGGGTTATCCATTTTAAACCTCTCATATGATCTCTACCACGTCACCATGACCTTTGATCCTATGATGTCAAATGCTGCCAAACTCCAGAGTCGTGTCATCCATATGTTCAAGAGAAGTCTCCCTACCTGTACACTGTCTGATCATCTTGGATTACTCTCACTCATTGTGTTCCTGTTTCGTGTCGATGATGAAGGATTCACTATGACCTTCCTTTGGCAGATCACTTCTTGTCGACTTCAGCTCATTATCCAGGAAGTTGATCTAGAAACTTCTTTCCAGTACCTTAGAGCTTGCATGCCTCAATGGAAAGTTCTTCTCACTCGACAATAGGTTCTCATCATTAGACTTCGATCGAATGATTTCATAGGTGTTCGAATTCATTTCCTTATTCACACCGCATGAATTGTGTTGTTGGTAGCTTGAGAGCCATTGTCATTATTGGTGGTTTCTCTCGCGCTTGTTAACGGTTCACATCATTGACCAGTAATCAAACAAATTTCTAACATGTTCAACTTCAACACATTTATTCACATGCTAGAATTTCTACTTTGATCGGGTCGTGTTGGAGTGCAAGACCCTAGGCTTAGATTACAAAAGTCCAGGTTGCGAGGAGTAATGAGTCATTCATGATTATATACATGATTCTTTAGATGGATGGTTGCGCCCATGTCGTGGATCTATTTCATATGATTCCTCCAATCGGATGGTTGTGTCCATGCCGAGGATCCATGCACATGATGTCTTTCTTGATGGATAGCTACGCCTATACCATGGATATCAGATTTTATAGATGTACATGTATGCTTTCTTACAGGTTTTCCGATGACGGACTCTGATTCCCCGTATCTACTTGTAAATAATTTCACCCCTCACTCTAGTTTGGCCTTCTTGCTTTAGGGGGAATCTATTACACAACATTTTGTCACTGTCCCTGTACTCCCTGTCCACAATCCTGGAGGACCTCTACAATGAGCCCTACATGATTTTCCATCATGAATAAACTCCTAGTATGTCCCTCTTCATGAGCAGAATAATTCCCCTTTGCATCATTTCCTAAGAATCTTCCTTTTACCCCAGTTTACAAGACCAGCACTACTGACCAGTTTCCTCCTCGCACCAATTTGCAGAGATTAAAACTAGCCCTAGCATCATACGAAGTGACTGAGTCCTTTTCTGGTCACGTTGATCCTCTTTTGGCAAGTTTTTTAAATATGGAGTCGAAGCTTCCAGCTATAGAAGCTTCGTAACGAAAGTCTGGTAAATGGTTGGGCTCGATGGAGCCGAGGAAGTCAGTTTGGGCTCCTTTCCCCTATTAGGATGGAACAAACTCAAGAGATAAAACCTTCTCCCATTATGAGAGGAACCATCTCCCATCCATCCAAGCTATATAAACCTCTCTTTTCCCAAGCTAAACTAGTTTTGGAGTGAGTTTGAATGATCAACAAGACATCTATAGCTTATAGCTTTCTAGTGTATGTTTTAGGGATAATAATGTGTTTTGGTTTGGTTTGAGACTAGAGGGAAGAGGCCTTAAAACTTCCATTGTTGGGGCTATCCATGAAGTGCTAGAAGAAGTGTGGGAACCCAAATATGTGAGAGGAGACCAGCGACGTCAAGGCATTGGTTGTAATCTCTTTCTGATTTATATGAATAGAACTATTGATTGATTTCCTACATGAAGTGTTATTTTACATCTTTATGGATTAATGTTCCTTGACCTATTAAGTAGGTTGAATACAATATTGTATGTTATCATGTTTGTTATTGTTGTTGTTTTCTTGTTTCAGGTATTTGAAGGAGGGAAACGGAAGATAGTTGGAGTGAGGAAGCATGATCATCACTAAGTGGAATAGTGTTCTAAGAGGTAGGCCCTCTTAATTGGTTCTAGCTTAAGGAAATTTCCATAGATTGTTTGTTTGTGGCTAGACCTGCTCTCTCGGGCAAGAGGAATTGTTTGTGTCCGCATTGAGGATTTACCGGTACCACAAATTGGCGACTCCACTAGGGAGCCAATCCTCTATTTGATTGATTGTCATTTTATGGTTTTGTGTGAACTTTTCTAGAATCACCATTTCTCTCTAGTGTGCTCTACTTTGCTTGTTTTACTGCTATGAGCTTAAAATTTACAGTGGAAAGTCTAGTCTTAGCCTTTGAAATTTTTTATTTTTTTCCTTGAATCCTCAGTCTGTGCATTTATTTTTCTGACAGTCGCGCTGATCAACGCGAGTTTCTCAAAAATAGTCACACCGACCCCCTTTTGGCACTTGTTTTTAGTTAGGCAGTCGTGTTGATTCCTGTAGGTGAAGATCACGGTTCACCCTAGATCATAGCCAGTGTGTCTTGCCCTTCTAATTTTTGTCTCTCAGCTTGTTTTAACTGTGTTCTCCTTAGCTAGAAAGCTCTTTTAACTTGGTTTGTATCCTTGTTTTATTTTCATTTTCTTCACTTGGTTTCTTGAGTTCTTAGATGGTTAGTAACCCTACGGCATCTAGGTCGTCATCCATTCACTTGTTTGTGTGCTCAGCAAGTCAAGTCGATAGTCAAAATTGCTCCTAGAATTTCGTTTGATTAGTCCTTTTGTTCCTTTGGCTTCCATTTATCAAGTTCGAAAAGTTTCGTTTGTTGTTTGAGCGTCTCTTTTCGAGCATAAATCATGTTGCTCATCTTGTTATCGGTTGAGTTTTGCTTCACTGGTTTGAAAGGAATTCTCTTTTGTGCTTTGCATTTTCTTGTGATTGATTGTATTGGAAATGTTTCATTGAAGTGTAATGTGTTTGTGAAATATTCATTCCGTCATTTCATTGAAAAATACATAATTATAGTTTGTTGAATCAATATGTTATGTTAGTTAGCATCATTGAAGACTAGAGTTGCATCGTCACTTGCATTGGAAAAGTAATGAATTATCTTTATTAGTGAAAGCACTATTTGAAGTGCATTTGATAGGAAATTTAGGAATTGGAAAGAGTTTTTTTCATCATTTTGTTTTCAAAAGCGAAATAGTGAAAAGGTCATTTTTCTTTCAATTGCTTGTTTTGTTGCATTTGATTGCGTTTTCGGCTCTCATTAGTGTAAACAAATCATCGAATTGAAAGGGTCTTGTCTCATTTAGCTGCATATAGTTGTTTTTCGAGTCACATCGATAAGCCCTGAAAACCGAGACATAATTTGAAGATAAACTCTAAAATGTACTCAATTAACCTAAGGCACATTTGAAACCTACCGATCACATTTTAGAAGGTCTAGGCTAGACACGTGTTCCGGCATCTTTAAACCTAGTAGTTGTCATTCGCTTCGGCACTAGACAACGCTAGTATGGACTTGTGCTCCCCGTACTATCGAGTATATAAAGGGAGGCCCCACTAGTTTGAAATCATTTATCCATAGGAAGCCGAGTTTGCTGCCTTGTAAACGTGATACACCGAACACAATATTCGGGGAGATTTCCTGCCCATATTTCTCGATTCGCCTGGAGGTATTCTGCAGCTCACAGTTACTTGGTAATTATTTTTACCTAGTCATCCTGAGTAGTCATTTTGATCTTTTTGACTCCCTAAATATAAAATATCACCCGAGACCTTTTCCATTCAAGCTCGTTTCAAACTGAAAGTGATAGAGTCACCTTTGCTTCTTTCTTGACTCTTAAAACATGAAAGAGCACCAGTTTGTTTTTGCGTCTTAAAAAATTGTTGCCCACGGTCTTATAACATCTCAGTTAGTATTTTTCTAGACCACATCATGAGTATACCTTTAAATACATTTTACAGCCTTGAAATCAATCTCTCTTCTTGTTATTTGAGACAAAATAATCGTGGCTAAACCAACTAGTTTGCCTAGTTCCTCTTCCTCTCCTCTATCTGAAAGATTGTCTGAGAAGCATTTTCCTAAATTGCCACAGTCACTTGAGGACCAAGGTGTTGAGCTTGGAATTGCTATGAGTATTCAACCTTTGTCATCTCGTCCTCCCCCTTCAGATACTGGGTAACTTTCTGACATTGGCCCGAAATCTCTGGATAATCCTATCCAGACTCCCGAGAGTCCGCCTACTTCTGAAGGTCAACTTGGATTGGTTGTTTATCCTCTGAATCCTTTGTTCAATCCTGTTGTGATATCACCTTAGCATCCATACAGTCTGTATGATCAGTCAGGTATTCCTTTGGAATTATCCCCTCGAACATCTCTGGTCGTCCATCGTTGCATGTTTTCACCCATGGAATTAGAGGGTGAAATCCCAGTCTCCTCTCTCGGTCACTCGAAGGTTTCCACTCCATGCACAGTCGAGGAGCAGGAATATCCTTTACCTCCTGAAGGTTTCCCTTACACGGGAAACATTCTAATCGGTGTTCATCATGAGTTACTGCGTAATTACATGACTTTAGCTTAGTTGGTTTCAGGCACGCCTACTGCCTCATCGCTATATCACAACCCTATTTAGGCATCTAGCGCTATTCCTACCACAGGTCCGTTCATCTAGAACCTGACCTCCCAACAGACGGTAATTTCTACAGTTACTTCAGTCCCAATACAACCCACCATTCCAAATCCTCTTGTGTCGTCAGTCTAAGTAAACCGTCCGGTTCAACTGACGATCTCGAGTCATGTCGTTGCCAGTTCTTCGATACCTCCAGTAAGTGGACAAATTGTGCCACCACCTGGGGGGGAAAATTCTAAATGTGTCTATGATGTCTGGTACAACCAATGTGAGTGGTTCACAAGCTCGCATGGTTGGAATGAACCAGCCCTCTTCAGGTGCCATTCTAAACCCTGCTAGTCCTACTGGATCGAGCAATGTCCAATACCAACAGCCAAACTTGATTGGCCCGTCTGGGTCAAGTAACATCCAGTACCAGTAGCTTAATATGGCTCAGGTTCAGTACCAACCTTCTTATGTTCCATATGGTTTTCAAGCAATGGTTAATCCGCCCTACATCCCACAGCATGGACCTTATGTCCAGCTTGGTTCGTCCACCGCGCCTAGTGGGTATGGCCAGATACAATTCGGGAACTTTCAAGGTTCCATTCCAAGAACTGTTCAAGCACCTTTGCAACAACAAGGATAGCTCTTGTAGCAGCAAGGGAAACCTTCGTTGCAGCGAGGGCCATCCATGCAGTAGCAAGGGAAACCTTCATTGCAGCAAGGGTCATCCATGCAGTAACAAGGCCAGATGATGCCGCAGCAAGGACAACTACAACAACTACAGGGGAAACCCTCGCAACAGTTGCAGCAAACCATGCAGCTGCAAATGTAGAAAACGCCCCAATCCTCCCAGCCTATGTCTTCATAAGGTAACCCTCTACAGTCACAGGGACAACCTTTACAGCCGCAAGGTCAGCCCTTGTAGCAACAAGGTCAACCCAGGCAGTAAAAACCCTTATACTCATATCAACAGGGTCAACCCTTGCAAGGGCAAGGCCAGGTTCAAGTCCTGCAACAGCAGGCATAAAATCCTTATGTCCAAGGGCAACCGGTTCAGCCTCCTTTTGTCCAAGGACAACAAGCCCAAAATCCTTACGTCCCAAGGCAACAAGTCCAAAACCCTTATGCTCAGGGACATCAGGTGAAAAATCCATATGTCCAAGGCCAGTAGGCTCAACAATATTTTAACCCATATGTTTCTTATCAATAGTCTCTGGCCAGACAGTTTCAAGGCTTTTGAGGTCAGAAACCTCCCTGTGGGAAAGGTAACCTATAGTGGGGGAAAAACTAAATGCCTTATGGACAAAATCCTTACCAGCATGGATGGGCCCCACCAATTGGGCCCCCTTATCGACCTCAAATTCTTTTCAATACCCAATTTCCATTCTTGGCTACTCTGGAACTACCAAATGTTTCTAGACTTACGAATGACCTGATTCTTCATTCATCATACTAGCCTCCAGTTCTATCCAAGATTTTGAGCGATTGTCCAAAGTTTGAAGGAAAAGCGAAAGAGGATCCTCAAGCCCACATGATGACATATCACCTTTGGTGCTCCTCGAATTCCTACGTTGATGACTCCATTCATCTTCAACTTTTCCAACGAACTCTTATATGTGTTGCAGCCAAATGGCATATCAAGCTACCTCGAAATACCTATCATGACTTTAACACTATCGCCATTGCCTTTCTCACACATTTCCAGTTGTTAGTTCGCTATGAAACTAGCACCCATCTACTAACGTCACTCAAGCAAGATACTATGACTCACATCTCCGATCACATCCATGAATGGATATGAAGGCACTGTCTTATTAAGTTTGAGATTGTTGATCAATTGTTGACCGAGTGGTTCACCAAATCCTTTGTCAACAAAATTGCTAAGGACATTGCTATGGGTGGATGCGTCACTGAGGAACAAGACATCACGCATGCCCAGTATCTAGACCTCGTCTATTCACAATCTGGCACATTATATGATGTGTTACCCGATGCACCCAGACCGTCATCTGATCTGACAACATCTAAGTCTCCGGCTACCCCTCCTGTTGATGGAGTAATTGGTTCAGTGACTCAGACCCCTGCAAAATCTTCTTACAAATAGAAGTCGATCTCCAACATTGCTCCTAATGATTCCTCTCGCAATTCACCCGACCCTGGTAAAACCTCGAAGGTTCACGTTGTCTAGTCTACCGTAGTGGATAATTCCTCTAAAGGTAAGAAGAAAGGCAAAGGAAAGGGTAAATCCGATGCCTCGAAACAGGGTCCTCCTAAGTCATCTGTTGGTGATGCTTCCGAATGGAAAACTAAGTATCCATGCCTCATCTATGAGGAGGATCACTATACTAAGGATTATCCCAGATGGTCTAAAGTTAACTGTTTTCTCAAAGGGACCCCCACTATCCTAAAAGAGCCTTCTTCATCCCCGCAGACTCAAATTATAGACCAGCCTCAGTCATCTGCTTCCTCGAGTTCACAAGTGTTCATGATGAGTATCCCGATTAATGTGCCTACCAGGTAAAAAGATTATAAAACTCCTACCCCGACAACAGGGCAAGAAAAGGAAGGTACCCCTTCTTCTTCTGCCATGTCCAATTCTAGTCCTCTCTGTATAGAGTGACCTAATCCTGATTTCGCCATTTGACCACCTTCTCGAGGTGCGCTACGAAAGTCCTCGTATAATCCCAACACTCGAGTTGCTCAACATTATATCATTGTTGAATATTTGGCTCAAGTGCCGTCAACTTTGTCTGCTCTCGAGGTCCTTCAAAGTTGTCCTTCTCAGTGGAAATCGTTACTATCAACTATTGGGGGTATTGATCTAGCTAACTCTAATCTCATATGTTTCAACCTGGAAAACCACATTCCATGTTTACCTCATCAAATTTCATTTCTCATTCAAGTAATCATTCATGAGAAAACCATTCATAGGACCATCATCGATGAAGGTGCTTCTACCTGCATCATGTATGTCGCTTGCTAGAAGGCAATTGGTTCTCCTACTCTTAACCAGTCCCCTAACAATTTGGAAGCTTTTGACGGGCGCAATTCGCGACCATTCGGTGTCCTTCCCAACCTTTCCATTACTTTGGAAGACAAGACATTACACGTCGAAGTAGAGATCGTTGATGCTAATCTTAACTACAATATTCTACTCGGGCAGAGCTAGACCCATGCCATGCATGTTGTAGCCTCCTCCCTTTTTCGTATGATTCGTTTTCCTTATCCAAGGAAGATAATCACAATTGACGAACTATCCTTCTTTGCCTCTTCCTCCTCGGATGGCAATGTTCCGTATGTCAAGCACACTGGTGCTCCTTATGAGAGTGTGTGGGCAAGACTCTTTAAAGATATTGCCTTGATGGGCATTTTTCTGCTCCCACCTCCTCATGTTGCCTCTGTCATCATGATTTCGATCAAGTCTAATCCTTAGGTCATTCCTTCACCGGATCTTGTTGATACATGGGGCAAGGTTATGTCGTTAAGTCCCGCCGAAATTGATTATGTGGAAATTGTTTCGGCCTCACCTTCGGTATCCTCTAATCATTCTATTTCAATTTCATCCCTCGACAGGTATTCTCAATCCTCATGGCTTAGTTCTTCGAAATCTCCCGATCCCTTAGCCAAGACTTTTCTTTCTAACGAGAGTATCATGGAAGTAATGTCTCTGGAGGAAGTAACTTGGAATGACACTCATCACCATTCCTCATTCTTTCCTGGCCTAGCGGTCATGTCTACATGTCTCGAGGATTTTTCTTCTCAGTTCCCATCCCTACCACTTTAGGCGTCGATCATGACTCATGAAGTTTGGTCGAAAGGGAACATGGGTAACATTAACCAAACAATACCAATTGATATTTCTGTCAAGCCTGGTGTCATTGAAAATGTCCATATCGGGGTAACTTGTTCCCCAAAAGAGATCAAGCTCTATACTCATCTGTTCCAAGAATTTCGGGATGTTTTTACGTGGTCATATGAAGAAATGCCCAACATTGACCCAAGTATATTCGTGCACGAGATTCCAACTTATCCTCATGTGAAGCCCATTTTCCAACGGCTTCGTCCAGCGCACCCTAGAAAGGCGGTTGTTATTAAGGGTGAAGTGGAAAAGCTTCTAAAAGATGGATTTATTTATCTAATCCCTCTTACATATTGGGTGTCGAATATTGTACCGGTGAGAAAGAAACAAGGCACTATTCACGTTTTTTTCGATTACCATGATCTCAATCATGCCTATGCCAAGGATAATTACCCCACTCTCTTCATTGACCAGATCATTGATGAACGTGTTGGGAGTGAATTATTTTCCTTTATGGATGGTTTTTTTGGCTACAACTAGATAAACATTGCGTCGACTGATCAAGATAAGATAGCCTTTATCTGTCCGTGGGCGATCTTCGCGTATAAAAATCTCCCTTTTTGCCTTAAGAATGTTGGGGCCACATTTAAGAGAGCAATGTCCTATGTGTTCAACGACTTTTGAAACATCGTTCAACCTTACTTGGATGATCTCCCTGCTTATTCTCATAAACACCATGATCACCCTCATCATCTCCAACAAATTTTTCTTCATTGTAGACACTACAACATTCAGCTGAATCCGCATAAATGTGTCTTCTACATCAAATCTGAATGACTCCTTATTTTTATCATTTCGAAAGAAGGCATTCGCCTTGATCCTCTTAAAGTCGAGACCATAGTTAATTTACCCCCTCCATCTTCATTTCATCAACTATAGAGTTTGCAAGGAAAAGCAAATTTCCTCTGTCGTTTCGTACCGAACTATGCTAAGCTAGCTTCAGGGTTCACCCGGTTACTCAACCAAGGAACCTCGTTTGTTTGGGATGAGGTTGCCCAAGAGTCTTTCGATGACCTAAAGGTTGTCCTCATCAATGCTCCTTTGTTGCATCCCCCAAACTATCATCACGATTACTTCCTTTATCTAGTTGCAGCCTCTAGTACCATCGCTATGGTGCTAGTATAAGACGATGACAAAGGCAATGAGCATGTTATTCATTACCTCAATCACAACCTCCTCGGCACCGAAACGCGTTATACTCATGTCAATAAGTTGGCTTTGGCTGTCGTACAGGCTATTCAACGCTTTCATCATTACATTCTACTCCGCACCACCACTGTGATATCGGAATGCAACCCCATGACCTACATACTGACTTGTCAGTTGCTGGGGGACAAGTATTCGAAGTGGATTGTTATCCTCCAAGAATTTGATTTGGTGTTTACTACTACCAAATCTAAGAAATCATTGGTCTTTACTGAGTTGATTTGCTCCCTTCCCTCCACTTCTCTTCCTACTGGTGCTGACGAGCAGTGCCCAGACGAGACTCTTTTCCTGATTAATATACATGTACGCATCAAATAGAGAAGGCACCATTCAAGGATCATGTAGTCCTCGGTATCTATAAGTGATTGAGTATATCATACCGATGGTGGTGACATATTGAGATGGATTAGGTGCAGGAAAGGCTAAAGTTCCCATAAATGAGGAATCTTTGGACATCCCCACTCCAACACTCTTGAAAATATTAGGGGAATCTCCTGTAAATGGAATTGATTAGCTATGATTGATCTACAAATTGGGCTTGTAATACGCCAGTTGGTCGGTAGTGACAATATTCCCTTAATGAGGGAACTTTATGACCCTAAAGATTAAGGAAACGACAAGTTTCATAGCATAGAATAACCTTCACCTAAGTAATATATTGTAATCTAATGGGGTGTCAATGAATTCAACTTCAAGTGAAGGAAAAGCAATAAATACCCCTTAGGGTTACATTGTATTTCCATCAAAGGCTTTCAACATGGGAGTGGCGAGTGACAAATGAGGTAAGCCAAGAGCGTGAAAACAATTTGATGACATGAGACAAGCCAATTCTCCTTCGTCCATGACTATATTAAGGATATTCATCCAAAAACCATGCACCACGATCTAAAAGGAAATTTGATGGGAAATATAGAATAAAGTTGGCACTCGATCAAAAGTGATGAGGTCAAAGTCTAAGGGATTTACCTTGCCAATTGTATTCATAAGTGCTTTGTGATGTGTAAGGAAACTTTGCAAGAATTTGAGAGCTGACATGGTACTCAATGCCTCAGCCAAATATTCAACAGTGTTATGATTGTGGCAGCCCTCACATTAGAATTATGTGTTGAATTTCAAATTACAACCTTGGGAGAATGAAGTAAAAGCATTAAATGGTGGTTTTTCAATCTGAAGAGGGCCATCGAGATGAGGTAGTGTCACAGGAACTTGATGTGAAGGAATACTCTAAGTATTCTCATAATTACGTGCTCTAGTGGGCACATGGATTGGTTTATCTAACATGAAAATGACATGTGCCAATGATGAGGTATTATATCGAGGATTACCTCCACCCCCTTTGTTAAGGAGGTGTGGTATTTGCAACCATATGTTGTTGTTGGGTAGGAAATTGACTAGTTAATATAATTGTCTAGTGAGCAGGGTTCTACTAGGGAAAATACCTACGAATTATTCAATATGGGGGCAATCATTAGTTGGATAAGGATATCAATTCTTTTTCTCTCTATTTTATTCCACCACCAATGTTGTCTTAGGTTTGAGATGCCCCCTTTCATTGTTCGAAGATTTATTCTATTTCTTTTTTTTTCTTTTTACCTTGAGGTTGTTGAGGATTCTTTGAGGGTGTGTATTGTACCAAATTCACTTTGGAGGTTTGAATAAGGGAATTATGAATTTGGGTGGCAGGAACAACCATTGGGGCACTAGAAGTGATATTTAGTTGTCCCATCTGAATAACTAGTTGGCATACCTTTTTAGAGATCACAATGTTGCATATAGTGTTGTCATTGATCACAACAAGTGTCATTTATGTCAAAGGGGGTGCCCAATACAGTGCAATACCATTCATAACTCAAAGGAGGCAATATGAAAACCAGATATCTTCAAACGAAGCTTGAATTTTATTAAGCATTTGACAAGGTTATGATTCCCTAGTGATCCCATAAACAACATGGTTACATAGTCCTTGTCGATATCTTTCCAATGTTATATCCTACTCTAAAAACTCCTCTTGGGTGAGAATTTATGGCCATTAGAAAATCAACATTAATCGAGGCTCCAAAACTATAGGACAAGTTAAACAATTTGCATATTCGAGTATATCTATGGCATATGGCAATCCAACATGCATGAACTTTAACATCATTAAAGTTTGAGCATGTTTGCATTAATCGAATGGATTCAAAACGACCACAAATTTGAACAATAGCAGATGGGTGAAATTACATCATGTTTAACAACCACCGTGGCCCATTCCTTACATGAAATGTGACAGAGGCTCATTGACATAACTAGGTGATTTCAACATGGTGACATGGCACCACCGGCCATTGCCATGTGCAGCCAAATTTGGAGCATTATGATTGGTCAATTAGTCAAATATGGGTGAGACATCAAACCTTCATGGAATTCCACATGGCATGATGATGTCATGTTGACATCATCATACAAACAACCATGGACCCTTACGGACCGGGTCACATGGCTTTGACATATGGAGTAAAAGGTCAAGTGATAAAGGTTGGTTGCATTGGATATGGATCAAGTCCTAGACTTTATGGTTGACCCTCCAAGGCACAAGTATACATGGTTGAATATAAATACATATGAGTAAGATCCATAACGATTATAGTTCACACACAATGAACATATGAAGAGCATAACTAGTTCGGAGGCAAATGAAGTTGTGTGGTTAATTGGTTTTGTGTGTAATCAATAAGTGTTTTGTTGATATTTATTTGAGTTTGATCGTAGAGGGGCATCATTGTTTCTAGTTGTGGAAACATCGATCCTGGTGAGACGTCAGTCCTTACAAATCCTGAGAGGCATCAAAGTTTTGTCACAGTATTGGCTATTGTTTTCTGATGGTTGTCGATCCTTGCAAAGGCAGAAACGCAACGTCATTTTGTCACAATATTTTCCAACATTTCCCAAGGAGTGTTGTTCCTTACTGAGCCTAAAAGGCATCGTCATTTTTTCATAATGCCCGGGGGTGTCAGTCCTTCCATAGCCTGAGAGGCATCATGATTTTGTAAAAGTATTGTAGTATTGCTTGAAGGGCATCATCATTTATTTATTGCAGTGTAGTATTGGTCAAAGCCTCGTTGTCTCTCGCTATTTTTGTTGTCTAAACCGAAGCCCAAAGGCTCGCTCTATTATATTATCTATAGATAAAGCTAGAAGGCCTCACACTATTTGTATTTTCTATGACCAAACCTAGAGGCTCCCTCTGTTTGATTTTCTGCAGTCATAACCTATTTTATTGTCTAGAGTCAAGGCATGTTTGATTGTCATAGCCTATTTTATTATCTATGGCCAAGCCCATAGGCTCACTCTATTTATATTGTCTACAATCAAATCTTGAAGGCCTCAGTCTATTTGCATTGTCTACAATCAAACCCTGAAGGGTCTCGCGCCATTTGTATTATTTACAACCAAGCCCAGAGGTCTCGCTCTATTTGTAATGTCCCAGTCGAAGGGAATTGCTTTGAACAACTATGGCACATCATGATTGAAAATGAGTTGAGACACATGGATAGTAATTTATATGGTTTAAGTCCAATTGTAGATGAACCACGGGATGAATCCTGACGCTCTCCCCATGGAGGGTTATTAAACACAATAAAACAATGTTTGCAACATGGTATGATAAGTAACATGGCATAGGTATATTGGTCTTCGGTCTACGTTGTGTTATTCGAGATCTAGGTTCAAACCTTGGTGATTTTTAGGTAAAAAAATAATCTTTTATTTTTACTGTCAATGTTCATTTTGTCAAACTATTAGCAAGCGAGAAATAATCATTTTATGCTTCACTGTTGGAAAACACCCATTTTGTAGAACCTTCCCTGAAAGGGGCATTCTGTAGAATGATTAATTTGATTTTTAAATTTTATATGATTTTTGGGGGATTCTCAACTCATTTAAATTCCAAATTGGATTTTGAAAGAATCTTGGCGATCAGGGTTTGGAGGTGAACAATTATGAAGTCATTAAAAGCCTTCTGGGTATATTTTTTGATAACCATAATCTCAGTTATATGATTTAGAGGCTTGTGAACAATTTGTAGTGATGATGAGTATATGGATGATACAGGGTCTGAGATGAGTTTTATGTGACTAGATTGATGAGCAGGTTGGAACAGAGTTTGGATAGCATATGATGGATGGTTGAAAACAGTATGACAACATCGGGTTATTCAATTTGAAGATTTATTTTGTTAAAGAGCAGGTGGATCCAGTTTAAAATATTTTGAAAAGAGGTCCATAAGAAGTTAAAGAAGAAGGTGGGTGCCTCCGATGAGGTTGGAGCCTCAATCAGGTTGGAGCCTACAACAAGTCAAATCTTGCATACTCCAAAGGTTGGTGCCTAATTCAAGTTGAATCCTAGAAGAGGCTGAAGATTTCTCATCTCTGAGGTTGGTGCCTCAATCAAGTTGTAGCCTATAGTGAGTTATTACTTGCATCCTTTTAGAGGTTGGTGCCTTAATCAGATTGTAGCCTACCACAAGTAGTGGCTTACATATCTTAGGGGTGGGTGCTTTCAACGGCTTCCAATAGGTCGGTGCATTCAAATCTACGGAATTAATTGAAGAAAAAAGAAGAAGAAGAATTTGTGTTTTTCTCCTGTATGGGTTTCCACGTAAAAGTGTGTGTCTCCTTGTGTCGATGTGATGTATTCTTGATGTGTTCTTTGTGGCTTCTTAATGCATTGTTATACTTATTTATATGCTACTAATGTGTTATGATCCATTGCTACATAACTTATAATTGATAAAATATGGGAAATGGTAAAATTGTTGGCACACTAATTCACCACACCCCCCCCCCACCCACGCCTCTCAGTGTGATCTTTAGTCCAACAAGTGGAATCAAAGCAGTTTTCCTTCAGGGAAAATTTTCTACTAGAAGGTTGAGTTCAAGGGAAGATGGCCACGATCAGAGCAACAGGTAAGCACCCAATGTTTGATCGATCCAACTATGCCTTTTTTAAGATAAGGATGGAGACCTATCTCATCTCCTTGGGATAAGATGTTAAGGAAATTGTGGAGATTGATTATAAAGGTCCCCAACTTTATTACGATATATGCAGGTGATAAGGCACTCTTTACATCATATGCACAAGCTAATCACACTATTCTAAGTGATTTGGAAGATTCATAATTTGTCAAAGTAATGCAGTGTAAGTCGGCTCATGAAGTATGGAATAAGCTGAAAACTTATTATGAAGGGGGTATGAAAGTAAGAGAATTTATGCTACAATCTCTCAAGGACCAATGCGAAAGTTTGAAAATGGAATAAGATGAGGATATTGTTTCATACTTTCTTCAAGTAGACAATATTGTTAACTCCATTGCAAGTCCTGGTGAAGAAGTCAAGGATAGTTTTGTTGTTCGAAAAATATTAAGATCTCTTCCATCAATATTTTATCCCAAAGTATAAACCCTTGAAGAACTGACATAAGTGGACAAAATGACTATGGATATGCTTCATGAGCTAAGAATAAAGGAGGACAAATCAGGAGTCAAGGAAGCATCATTCGAAGTAGACAAAGAAGAGAAAAAACATGAAGATCAACCAGACTTTAGCTCTTATGAAGAAGAAGCCAAGTTTCTTCAAAATATAATGAGAGGAACCAAAAAGTTCAAAGGTAAGCTCCCTTTTAAGTTCTTTGAATGTGGAAGGATAGGACATTGTGCTTATAAACATCCCTATTCTAAAATAAGTTATAGTGATGATGAGTCAATATTCAAGTCCAAATATCAAAAGAAGAAGCAAGCTAATAAGAAAAATAATTTACACTTAAAATAACAAAGTGACAATGAAAGTGTGACTAATGATGAAAGAGATGAAATATTATTCATCGTCGAAACAGAAAAAAATTGAAGCATAAATAGATTATGAAGGAGATCTTAGAAGAGCATTGAAGTAAATAAAGATCCTTAAAATAATGGAAGTTAAACTACTACAACGGGTTCAACACAAAGATCTAAATGATGACACCATTCTTTCTCTTAGAGTTTAACTAGAAGAAGCTAAAAGGGTAAAGGAGTTTATGTCATAACAATTAAATGAGAACGAAAAAAATTGTGAAAGAATACAGGTAAAAGTTGTCCTATTGAGAGAAGAATTGGAGCAAATCAAATCAAATTTTCACAAAGGGATTGAATCTCTAGACCACATTCCCAGTATGAAAAGATCTCCCCTCATTAAAATATGTCTTGCTTATCAAGAAGGTTGTGAGGCACCCAAGAATAAAGGTCTACCAA
Organism: Pinus taeda; assembly: GCA_000404065.3. NCBI lineage: Eukaryota > Viridiplantae > Streptophyta > Pinopsida > Pinales > Pinaceae > Pinus > Pinus taeda. Next base: position 24,242 of record APFE031360839.1, on the reverse strand, counting down.
GCACATCAAATGAAGATCATCCTAAGAAGCTTCATGAGACATTCGTTGCACCCAAAATCAACTCCTTTGAATATCCTAAGCAAATTATGAATTGGGCCAAGCATGTTCATTTCAATTACTCTTAGGATAATACCAAGAAGCAAAAAAGTACACAACATGAAAGAAACCAGAATGGAGAAAGGGAATCTCCCATGACAAATAATGTTTATAAAGGATCCATAAGCAGCAATGAAGCAAGTGTTGGAAATCAACAAATGAATGAGGTTCCTCCAAGGAATAAATTCATAATGTCTATATCTCCCTCTACATTCAAGTATCAAAATGATTTCTTTGGTTATTGTTTTTCATGTATGAAATTTTGGCACAAAGCACAAGATTGCAAGATCTATGATGTGATTACGTATAGAGGAATGATTAGGTTTCTAGATAGACCAAATCAAAAGAATACCTCAACTATTTCCACAAAGGTTGAAACCCAACTTTGAAAGTTACATATGTCACAATGAAGGCCATATAGCACGAAACTGCGGACTCAACTTGAGATGGCACGAGCGACTTCCTATCAACCCAAGGATTAATTATAAAGGATGGAGAAGAAGATAGGTAATGCCTCAGTTAAATGTAACCCCTCAGGTCTAATCCCTCAACAAAATCTTCTTCAAGACTATTACTTTTTGAATCAAAACTTGAAGAAGAAAATCTATGTTGGTATAAGGGAAACATATGGACAAGAGGAGATTCCAAATGGAAGATAATGGTAGGAATGTATAGGTAGAGAATTCATACAGGTTCACCATCCAAGAGCAGACAAAGGAGAAATGAGAAATCCATGAGAACCATAATCCTCAAGGGGAAGCTTCACTAGGTCCATAAAGAGGTTCAATATTGATGGAAGACTTTATCGGGATTACAACACTAACAACTTGGTCAGGTCCACAAGAACATTAAGAGATATCGGTATGATTTCCGGAGGATTTTATATTAGGTCCACAAGAAAACAAAAGCATTTCTCTTTTTCAAGCAAAGGAATCATGGCCCCAGATGGAGACTCTTAGATATCCACTAAAAGGAAACTTGAGATTCAATTAAATCCACAGGAAAGTTCAGGCAGAGTAGTGGAAAATAGGAAGCATGGCCTTAGGGAATAACTTTTTCATGTCCATAGGAAAGTGTTGACAGTGTTGGACCCACCAATATTCAGGGGGTCTCTACGATATGAAGTTCCAATTAGACCTCACACCATTTGGTGTATGAGCCCCATCTGGAATATGGCTCGGTTTACAAAGCAATGGGTTTTAATGATGTGCCTTGGCTGCAATAACGCATAGAGTGGTGTCATCATGACTTTGGTGAACAAGCGTATGACTTTGCAGAGGATCAACTTCAATGCATGAAAGGTTCTCACACATGAGGGGAATATGAGATGGCCCCTTAGAAGCCTGTAATAGTGCGCATCTTGAAAGGAACACATGAGCATAAAGACATCACGAATTAGCCTATGAAATAGTTCACATGTTAACCATGACGGAATTAAACAACAACACACATTCAACAAGATTCATCTAATGCAAACGAAATAGTTCATAAGTGTTAGCGTAAGTCAAATAACATATATTGCAGAAATAACAAGAAGAGTCCTACTATATTCACAAAATATGCATGAAATGTTTTGGCTTTGAGCTTTCATTAAAGTGAAATTTCCAATCATACATATACCATTGATGATCCACTAGCCCCAATAGTGGAACATGAAGTCTACACCTGCTCCTCCAAAGAAGGATAATCCCTTTATAGTATATAGAAGCCAAGGCTCTTAACAAATTCCCAAGCTCTTAATTCTAAGCTAAAAGCCTAGCCAAAAGATTGCATCCCGAAAATCCCCTTACATGAGCTATGAGGGAACATGGTCTATTTATAACAAAAGGGGTGACTATTCACTTCCCCTTGTGACTTCCCTCATGACTCTTCAACTTCTTTACAAGATGAATCTTCAATTTCTTTACAACATGACTCTTCATATTCCACTACTGACACTTGGAATTGCACTTTCAAATTAATTACAAAAGAATATTACAATATAATCATACCCATATAAGAAAAAATTGGGTAGATCCAACTAGACAGCCTAATAAGACAAAATAAGTAAACTTGAGTTTGGGGAAACTCCAGCTCAGCAACTTCCACTTGATGGTTCTCAGTCATGTAACAGTGCCAAGATTTGTACTATGCGATGACATTCCAAAATTGTCTAATGGTCTCAGGTTGGAAGTGGACTCTAGCCTCCATGGCATCTGGGTACACTAATTTGGCACCTGTCTATGTTTCCTTCTTGAGTAGGAGAAACATTATATTGATTTGGATAGGGCCACCAATGTACTTCTGCACATTTTGTTTGTTTAATTAAAGATCTTCCCTGATGGCGATCTGTCCCAACTTCTCTAAGTATTCGTCAATCTCCTGCCTGACCTGATTTTGTGTTTGGTCTCAGTGACTGAGCCAACTAATGGGATACCGTGTGATTTCACCAAGAATTCCAAGCTATTGTACAATCGTTCATATGAGGCCTGAGTGTTGGCAATGAATGGGTTGAGTTGTTTTTTGTTATGGATGAGCATTTGAACCTTTTATTTCTCCAACTCTATCTCTTGCCTTGTCTTCTTTCCCAATTAAAGCGGGGCCCCTTTGTATTGCATTGAACATTCATGCACGAGAGCAATATTTGATTGTACATCCTTGAGAGTTTTTACGTGATCTTTACACTTATGTTGAAACCCATGGAAGTAGACAACTTCCTTATGCATAGTAACAAGCTCATCATAAAGGTTCTTATGGTCGCTCCCAGTGTCAATACTTCACTGAGTATCACTACCTTTAGTTCTTTTAGATAGACTTGTGTAGGCGCTGCATTATGTACCTCTGCTCAGAGTAGTTTAATCTCTTTCCTAGCAGCCTGCAAGTTATTTTACAATTGTTTCTTCTCAACCATCAAATAGTCCATGTTTGAATTTGTAGCACCTATGAAGGCCAAGTTGGCTACGGTAATGGCACTTGGATTTCTTCTGGTGTCTTTCACGATCACCCTTTCTCTGATGAATGCAGGAGATGCAAGGTCATTAGAAAATGTTTCTTCCTTGCTTCTACAATATTTTTCTGGAGCTCGTTGTAAGTCAGATTGTACGTGTCCATAATCAGACCATCATCAAGAGGAATAATTTTATCTTCCTCGCTTGGAGCTTGCTCTGCTGGAGGATGGAGAGACTGAATGTTGACCTGTTGTGTACTTGGCATCAGGTTGATATCTTGGTTCTGCGACTCCAGTTCCTCCTCCATGTCTTCGATCTCGATCAACTCCTCAATCTCTTGAGCAAGCTCCTTGTCCTACATTTGTTTTATCTCCTCCTCTAGTTGTCGGTTATGTTCTTATTCTTTGACTTGTCTTTGTGCAACTTCTTCTTCTTCTACTCTTCACCTTTCTTCTTCTTCCTACTTCTTCCTTTCTTCCTCTAATCTCTTATGCTCTCATTCTTCCCTCTGCTTCTATTCTACTTCCTGCATCCTCTATTTCCTCTTCTTTTCTACTATTATGGACACTTTAAGTATGACTAGATATTATTTCATCTTATGGCTTTGCTTTCCCCCAGGGGATATGCAAAAATTTCCTCTTACCCTTCTCACGCATTGGGTTGTGCTTCTCTGTTGATGTTGCGTTTGGAGTGACTTCTTTTTGTGGAGTAACTTGTGATGTTCCAGCAAAGTTGACTGGTTCGTGGGACTTGGAGGAATTATAACAATTCTTCAATGTTTCCTCCTCAAGTCTATGAAAGGTCTCAGTTAGCCAATGATAATGAATTCTCACATAGTGGTCTTTGCAAAAAGTCCTCGGATTATACATGTTGAAGTCTAAACAACCGAATGAGAATTTATTTATTTCCTTACCTTCGGTGTCTGCAACTTTGAGATTCTTAATTTCATACAATCTGATCTGCATACAAAGAGCAAGCCAAGGTGCTTTCTTTTTCCTGTGCAAAGTTGTTGACAACCCTATGGAGAGAATATATGCAACTTCTTGCGTGACTAAGTTATCAGTGGCATACCTTGATAAAAATATGTGAAGGCTTTTGTCCATGAAACACTTTGAGGAAATTCCCATCTGGTGGGGCAAACCAATTTGTTATCTCTGACACTGCTTCCATTTTCCCACATGACATGCAAGGTGGTTCTTCCTCAAAGATCAACTTATACAATGGAATGAGGAAGTGATCAGTAAACTTTTCCTTTACTCTGAAAGCAGCTTGTAGTAGATGTGCATGGCAAGCTCTCTTGGTGTCCAAGTCCAATTCATGTAAGGGAATGAATTGTGTGTATAGATTGCATCCAGTAGATAGGCAGACATGTAAAATTTCGCTTGCTTTCCCTTGGGGGGGACTGAGTGCATTAGCTACATGGATCCGTAATTGTTGAGCCAACAAGTCTAACCAGTTGAATGGTCTCCCTTTGTTCACAACCTCGTTTAGTAAGAATAACCACCCTTTAGGGAAGGTCTCAATGCTCTGTTGACCATAGATTATGAAACATAGAACTATCAAGAGTTGATAGGTCTTCCTAAGAGATTTTGTCTTGTAGGTGTTGGTGGGTGTCTAACGGAACTTTTTTGGCTCTTTCACCCAGCTTTTGACAATGTCCTTGGTGCTCAAGTAACTGGTGGTAGCATAAAATTAAGAATCCATGAGCGATTTTGGCTCTGGCAAATGGTACATGAGATGATAATCGTGTGCCAGAAAAGAAGCAAGCCTTTGTCCGCTGGCACCATTCAAAGTCATAGTGTTTGGATCTATATGAGAAATTATCCAACTAACAACGTCTACACATGGAAAAGCTAGATACCTGCATGCAACCTTATGTAACCCTAAATTCTAGACATTGATATACACCTATCAGTCCTCAAGGTATGATTTGAAGCTTCTTATTGAGAATGCTTCATTCACTTTATGCCATGTGATATATGATTCTTTCTCCATGAACAGTTGAGTACCTGCGTAAACTGGCAAGTTCATTGTCATACTCTCAATTTCCTCCCCGGTGCTGCTTTCTGTGGTATCCTTTGAAGCGAATATCTTGGTGCCATGATGTTAGTGACTGATGAAGAGAAGTGCTCATCAACTACAATACTTGTATGAGGAAAATACACTCATGGCAAAGACAAATTAGCTTCAGTAAATTGGATCTCAAAGCAAGATCATAATAAGAACTAGTTGAATGACAAGGAAAATTGTGAAATTCTTGAGGTGAAGGAGGGAGACTGTCTACCTAAATTGCACATTACGCAGTCTCAATAGCCAGCGTTGCAGCTTGAGGTTAGAGACTGCCTAATGTGTTGTTCATCCGGGGCATACTAGGGTGGAGAATGTGCATTGCGCAGTCTCAGTAGCCAAGGGATGGGCCTGAGCACTGTAACTACGCAATGCATAGTTGGGTTATCCATGTACTATGCATTGTGTCATCTTAGAGGCCAAGCATCAATCTTGATCCTTTCACTTGTGCAATTCCCATCTAGACAAGGCAACTGTTGGCCAAGGGAAGGGAAAATCTGCTCAGAAAGGGTATGGGAAACTGGAAAGTCTAAGTGATGGTGCAAGTTAAAGTGCATATCTTACTAAGGATAGATAGATCAATGCAAATCAAGCGCAGAATATCAACATGCAAAAGGAAAAACAAATATGCATGGAGAGTCACCAAAATGACGACCACTAATGGGAAAAATTAAGAAAACTGATGTGCCACTTATAAAAGGAAAACAACGGACCTAACCAACATTTGTACAAGCTAGAATAAGATAAAATTCCAACAAACATGAAAATAAACAATAAAAACAACACTCACAAAAACTAAACAAGAAAAAGCGATGGAAAAAAGCAACAAAAGATGACAAAAGAAAAACTCACTCAGAAAAGTGCTGCAAACTCCACCGAAGGCTCCTTTATCTCCTTCGGAATGCTAGAGCTCAACAATAAAATGTACAAATGAGCTCTAGAGGCATCCATTATATAGATCTAGATCGATTAGTTTTTATAATGTGTGTGCCTAAAATCAAGGAAAAAGTGACACTTAGCTTAAAGTTACAAAAATAGTAAGTGTGCCACCTTATGGAAACTAATTAATGACTCCCTATTTTCTAGGGATGCCTTTTTCTTTTTATTTTTTTATTTTTCTAGAAAACTGGCCATTCACACTATCAAGGAAGATTGTGCAGTTCACAACCACTAGGCAACTCCTTGACTCTATGCATTGTGTAGTTTTTGAGCTAAAGCTATGCTTGCGCAGTTTCTAATCTTAAGGTTGGGTTGTCATCTAGTAGTATGTAGTTTATGAGCTCAAGGTAGACCTGACATCCTGGATTACGCAATTCCAATCATCAAGGTTGGTCTGTCTTCCAAGATTGCACAATTTCTAGAGGCAAGCCTAGAAATGCTGCAAGGTCAAGTCAGGACCTTGCTTGTGAGCAAAAGATATGAAACGGGATCAGTACATCACAAGCAAAGCATGAAAAGGTAAGCCTTTATCATAGCATGGATACTTGATGATAGTGAAAGATAAGCCCTTGTGGACAGAAGGGAGGCTCCAAAATCAAAGCATGGGAAAAAAATTTGAGGGTGGTTGTAGCAGCTACAACACTTGGCGACACACTAGTAGAACTCCATCTCTATTTATGGATCTTAGCTCATGTAAAATAGGTTTAACTCTTCAACAAGTAGTTCAGTTCATTAATCACCATAGCTTCTTTACTTAGCTTAAGTAAGGATATAGTCCCTGCCATTTTTCTTCATCGTTGGCATACTTACAAAGGAAAGTCAAACTAAGTTGTTTCGATTGGGGATGGGGAGTATATAGATACACAAGTGAAGCAGGATTGTCAGTGTCTTGGTTTTCATCTTTGGTGTTGCTCCGCTGCCAATAGACCTAAATAGTACCCCGATGGAGTCACTTCAGGGACACAAACATTGCTCTGTTGCTAGCGAGCCTGGATAGTACCCCAACGGAATTGATTTCTTCACCTCTCTATGCTGGAAAACTTTCTCTTCTTTCACCTTTTATTATTTTTTCATTTTGTTTCTATTCAAATAACTATGCATAGGCACTTATTGATTTAATGAGGTGGAAGAGCGATCTTGACTGATTGACAGAAGAAGAGGTTGTCCCTTCAGAGAAGGATATTTTACACCTCTGAAATAAAGTTCGCTTGTTAAATTTTCATCCCCTCCTTACTCTACTCAACTTAGTTGACAAGACGAAACCAAACAACTATAAAAACCAATTAGAGTAGGTGGTACTAGTTATCGATTTAAAAGTCCTAATTCCACTATGGTTTTCTCTAAAAAGAACATATTTTCCATTGAGGTATCATCGACTAAAAGATGAAATATGCGTGCAACGAGAGGGAATAAATAGATAACCAGGCATTGACAGTAGCATAATTTCCTCTTGAACTTCACCATACTTGCTTTGGAAACCAAATACAGTCTCATGCAAAAGTTATCCTAAAATGAAACAGAAAGGAAAGAAAATGGGTAGGGTGGAAAGTGAATGGAAACAAAGAAAACAAACAAACTACTCCTACTCCTAAATTAACTAAGAATAGGTCAAGCTTACGTAAAATGAAACTTCCAGTGTAGCCAGTGGCGCATAGGATGGCCTATATAGCCAAGGAAATCCATATCAATAAAGATATTCAAGCACAACACCATACAATAAATATGAATCGATACATACCTTAACATTTGAAGAGTGAAATCACATGTAGAAAAATGGAAAAAAAAAAAAGCACATGCAAGATATTTGTGGATGCATTATGGTGCTTGTGCACATTGCAGCAACAAGACATGTGAAAGCAATCTTTCGAACCTCTTAACTTGGCAAACATGAAGAAAGAGAAACACTTACTTTTCGCAGCAGATCTTTCCAAGTATGATTCCTTCAATGATTGAGAGATAAGATCGTGTAAAACAGTTAGAGAGTGCACAAATTGAGATCGATGCATTTTCAATTTGTGTGACCGAACAATGAGGATCCTCAAAAGATGCAGGACTATTCTGAATAAAACTAGAATTGGTGACAAGACTGCAAGAACCTAACATAACCATCAGGTCTAGCTGAAGTGCCTTAATAGCTTGCAGAAGTTCCATGACATCAAAAGGTAGATCATCGAAAATTTGTGGCTTAGAAGATCGACAACGGAACAATCAGAGTCATGACTAGAAAAGTCAATGAGTATATCGCAACAATCATTATTATAAAGTTCATCTTTATAAACAGAAGCATCCTCTTGATCTAATGAATCAAAAAGAGGGGAAGATTGGAAATAAGAAAGTTCATCCTCTATTTCTTTGAAATGATCAAATGGTGAATTTGAAAGATCAAGAAGAGAAGATTCTTCCACTCCATGTTTAGATGTAAAACTAACATCCCATAAGTTTTGAGTATGATCGGAATTAACATCATCAAAAACCAATTCTTCGAAAGATTCAACAGGTGTAACAGAATCATGGAAGATGTCAGGGTAATGTGGGAGAGGTGAACAACGAGAAACATCAACTTGTACGCAGATCCTTGTTTAGAGATAGAATCCCACACATACTCATCGTAAATGATATCGCAAGTTGGTTGGTCAACACTAACTCCATCCCAAGTTTGATCCTTATGAACATCAGAAACGGTTGACATAGGTGAACACAACAACTCACAATAACGAGGACCAAAAAATCCAGCGGATGGAGGGTGAGGAGAAAGAACATCACCAGAAAAATCAAATTCACAATCCCAACTTGCGTTTAAATTCTAAATATGTGGGGTTGGAGAAAATTGGGGTAGATCAACCAATGGGCTCTCTAGTTCTCCAACCTCAACCTATGTAAATGGAGTTGTTTGATGAGGGGAAGAAAAAGAGTCACTGAGAAGAGCAACATCCTTCGTCGCATATTTACAAGATCCATAACCAAGTGTATGTTGGGAAACTTTTGAAATATTTATATTCTTTTGGATTCATCGAAATATGAACAAGAAATTATAATTTCTCTTTCATTAAATTCCAATTGACATCATCTTTAGAAAAATCAAAACATAAGTGAATAAAATGATCATGAAAATAGTTAAGTAATATATCAGGTGCTTTTTGCAATTGCATGATCTTCTTGAAAACAGATTTATAATCACACCTTCCAAAGGCACGAAAGAGCTCTTTGAAAACATGGTCAAAAGAGTATATGGAAGCAGTTAGCAATGTGTAACACCATTCCTTGACACCTGCTTCGAATCTGAGAATGGAAAACCTGCAAGCAGCATCCTCATAGTGAATATTGTATTTAGTGCAGAATTCAAGGAACTGAGCGGTGCGCTTGAGAATGGTTGTTTCACCCTTGCCATCAAATTTTAAATTCGACAAGTCATTAAGTATTCCCACGGGCGTTTTTAGATTTGCGGTTCTGGAAAAATTGTCGAGGTTAAGATATGGGAAGAATCCATTAAAGATACATAAAGTTTAAAAAGATTTCATGGGCTCAACTTATCATCTGGCCCTCCTTCTAGCACCAAAAATGTTAACGGTGTTGGACCCGCCAACATTCTGAGAGTCTCCCCGATATCAAGTCCCAATTAGACCTCACAACATTTGGAGTAGGAGCCCCATATGGAATACGACCTGGTTGTTGAAGTTGTGGGTTTTAATGATGTGCCTTGGCTGCAATAACGCATAGAGTGGTGTAATCGTGACTTTGGTGAACAAGTGTATGACTCTTGTAGCATCAAGTGCAATGTATTAAAGGTTCTAACACACAAGGGGAAGATCAGTGGGCCCCTAGAAGCCTGTAATAGTATGCAACTTGAAATGAGCACACGAGCGTAAAGGCATCGCGAGTTAGCCTGCGAAATAGTTCACACATTAACCATGATGAAATTAAACAACAACACGCATTAAACAAGATTCATACTAATGTAAACAAAATAGTTCATAAGCGTTAACGTAAGTGAAATAACATATATTGCAAACATAACAAGAATAGTCCTACTATATTCCCAACATATGCATGAAACAAATCAGCTCTAAGCTTTTATTAGAGTGAAAGTTCCAAGCATACATATACCATTGATGATCCACTAGCCTCAATAGTGGAAGATGAAGACTACAACTGCTCCTCCAAAGAAATATACTCCCTCTATGTTATGGAGAAGACAAGGCTCTCAACAAACTCCCAAGCTCCTGATTCTAAGCCAAAATTTTGGCTCCCCAAAATCCCTTTATATGAGTTTTGAGGGTCTATTTATAACAAAAGGGGTGACTATTCACTTCCCCTTGTGACACTTGGACTTCCCTCATGACACTTCAACTTATTTACAAGATGACTCTTCAATCTCTTTACAATTTGACTCTTCATATTCCACAATTGACACTTGGAATTCCGCTTTAAAATTAATTACAAAAGAATATTACAACATACTCAAAACCATATAAGACAAAATTGGGTAGGGCCAACTAGACAAACTCATAAGGCAAAACATTTAAGCCTGATTTTGGGGAAACTCCAGCTCAACAACTTCCACTTGATTTTTTCTCAGTCACGTAATGGTGCCAAGCTTTGTATTGAGCGATGATATCCCCAAACTGTGCGATGGTTTCAGGTTGGAAGCGAACTCTAGCCTCCATTGCATCTGGGTACACTGTATTGGAACCGGTTTGTGTTTCCTTCTCGAGTAGGAGAAACATTGTATTGATTTGGACAGGGCCACCAATGTACCTTTGCATATTTTTTCTATTTACTTGAAGATATTCCCTGATGGCGATTTGTCTCAATTTCTCCAAGTATTTCTTAAATCCCCTGCCTGACCTGATTCCTGCCTTTGGTCTCAGTGAGTGAGCCAACTAATGGGATCTCGTGCGATTTCACCAAGAAGTCCAATTTGTTGTACAATTGTGCATATGAGGCCTAAGTGTTGGAAATGAATGAGGTGTAGGTTTTAACCTCGTACATAAATTACCTACATATGAATTCTAAGAACGAAAAATAAGCAATGCGAGAGCATAACACATAAAACACATATACATAGATATTTCCCTTGGATCCCAAAACCGGGACTACTAGCTTGATTTTTCATTATATTCCTTTCAATGTTACAATACATATTTATACATGCCGAAGCATCCAATACCATGGACCGAAAATCATCGCGTCCAAAACCATGTACGAAAACCATGCACAAAACCATAGGTAGGTTCACCCAACCTAATATAGGGTCCAAAAAAAATTTCCACGGTGCCCTATAGTAGACCCCGTAGAGGGGTGCTAACCACCCCCCTCAAACCCCCTGCTGCATAGTCGATGCAACGAAGGGAGGGCTTTGCCCCCCCTCTAACTCCCCGGTTAACTAGGGAGGCTAGTCGTGGAAAGAATATAACACATCCCAGCATTCTCCCACTTGTTGTTTTCTTTCCACAGGGGGGCAGAGGAGAGCTTAGTCATTTATCTAGCCCTGAAATGCCCATTGTTTCTCTACACCAAGAGAACTTCTCAGAGCTCACAGATTTTGTCAATGCATCTGCAGTATTCTTCAAAGTGTCCACCTTTACCAGCAACATCTTTTTGTCTTCTATCATATCCCTCACAAAGTGATATTTAACATCAATGTGTTTTGTCTTTAAATGATAAGCAAGGTTCTTTGCCAAGAAAATTGAACTTTGGCAATCACAGTCTATTCTTATAGCTCCCTGTACTCACCCCATACTTGATCACAATCTCTGAACCAAACTGCTTCCTTGCTTGCATGAGTGGCTGCCATGTATTCTGCCTCTGTAGTTGATAATACCACTACATATTGTTTCTTACTCATCCAACTGACTGCACCTCCAAATAAGTTAAACACATACCCACTTGTATATCTCCTCTGGTCTAGATCTCCAGCCTAGTCTGCATCAACAAAGCCATGGATATCCAAAACTCTTTCCAATCCTGGTCTTCCTTGGTAGCACAAACATTAATCACTAGTGCCATGCAAATACCTGAAAACCCACTTCATTGTTGTCCAATGATCCTTTCCTGGTTTTGACATAAACCTGCTCAATACTCCCACTACATGTGTAATGTCTAGTCTAGTACAGACCATCGCATACATCAGGCTACCGACTGCACTTGCATATGGGACACAGGACATGTCCTCTTCCTCCTCTTGTGTCTTGGGACACTGTTCAGTGGATAACTTTACACCAACAAGAATAGGAACCTTCACCATTTTACTATCCTGCATATTAAACCTCTACAGTATTGTCTCGACATACTCCCTCTAGTTTAACTAGAGCTTCATCTTTGCCCAATATCTTTTAATTTCCATGCCCAAAATATAGTTTGCAGCACCAAGATCTTTCATGTCAAATTTGGAGGACAATTGGGTCTTCATATCCTGGATAATTTCTTTGTCATTTCCAACCAGCAACATATCATCCACATACAAGACTAGATAAATAACATGGTCACCAACTAATTTAAAATACACACAGTGATCTTCTTTGCTTCTGGTGAAGCCAAGTCCCCATATAAATGTATCAAATTTCTGATACCACATCCTTGGTGACTGTTTTAACCTATACAGAGACTTATTTAACTTGCATACCAGTTCATTCTTACCCTTCACCACAAAACCATTAGGTTGCTTCATGCACATCTCCTCTTCCAGATCCCCATGAAGAAATGTTGTCTTCACATCCATCTGTTCTACCTCAAAATCAAAAGCAACATCAACAGATAAAAGTAATCTAATAGAACCTACCTTGGCAACAGGAGAAAAAATATCACCAAAATCAATTCCCGGCACCTGGGAATAACCTTTTGCTACCAACCAAGCTTTGAATTTCTCCACCTTAACTTCTACATTTTTCTTCTTCTTGAACACCCATTTGCTTCCAATGGGTTTCCTTCCAGCCGGCAACTCCACCAGATCCCAAGCCTCATTTTCGTGCAAAGATGCCATTTCATCAACCATGGCCTCTTTCCAGAGTTTGCCATCCTTTGAATCTACTGCTTCCTTCACAGTTTTGGGATCATCATCAATAATAGATAAAGAAGAATTTGAATAGAAAGCAGATGGACTATAGCTTTATGTTTGCCTTCTTTCTCGAACTGATCTTCTCACACCCAGAGTTTGTGGCTCTTCATCTTCTGATTCCTCTTCTGTTGTAGAGTATGATTCTTCCTCCTTAAGCTCAAACTCTATCTTCTCAGGTTCCTTTGGTCGGACTTCATGTTTAATAACATCTTTCACCTCTCTGAACACCACATCTCGACTATACACAACCTTCCTTGTTACTGGGTTCCAAAGCTTATAACCCTTTAAACCAACCTTATACCCAATAAAGATGCACTTTTCAGATCTACTATCCAACTTGGTTCGTTTCTCCTTTGGAACATGTACATATGCATCACATCCAAATACCCTCAGATGTGAAAGAGAGGGTTTCTTACCAGTCCATACTTCTTGTGGAGCCTTATCCTCCAACGCTGATGAAGGTGACTTGTTGACCAAGTAACATGCAGTATCCACCACCTCTGCCCAGAACTCCTGTCCTAACCCGGCACCACTGAGCATGCTTCTTGCCCTTTCCATCAATGTCTTGTTCATTCTTTCTGTGACTCCATTTTGCTGAGGTGTATATGGAGTAGTCTTCTGTCGTGCTATACCACACTTCTTACAAAATTCTTCAAATTCCTTGCTGCAAAACTCTCCACCATTATCTGAACTCAACACCTTTATCTTCTTCTTTGTCTTGTTTTCCACTAGAGCCTTAAATTATTTAAACATGTCAAAGACTTCAGACTTATTCTTATGGAAATATATCCATGTATTCCTTGAGAAGTCATCTATAAATGATACATAGTACACAAACTTACCAAGTGATGGAAACTTCACAGGTCCAAACACATCACTGTGCACAAGCTCTAATATCTGTTTCGCCCTCTTACCACCAGAGGGGAAACTCACCCGATTCTGCTTCCCATATACACAATTTTCATAGAAATCAAAATCTAGAGAGCTATTTCTCATACCTTCTACCATACCTTTACCATGAAGTATTCGAAGGCCCTTCTCTACAATATGTCCAAGCCTTTGATGCCACAACATGGTCTTTTCTCCAGAGACCACTAGATTTTCTGCTCCACTTTCAGGAACCACAGAACTATTGCACCCATCAACAACAGTG
>APFE031360837.1:0-10158 GCA_000404065.3 Pinus taeda | reverse complement strand
ACCGAAAACTTAGAAAGTACAGCGATATCATATCTAACAAACGTGTTATAAAATTACTCTGCCGACCGAAAACTTCGAAAGTAACAGATGCAAAACGTTAATAAACGTGTAGCCTTAAGCTCATCCTCAACAACAGAGAAGGAGGCTTGAACCAAGGACCTGAACCCGACGTAGAACCATGCACAATGACTTGGCTGAAGATACTTTTGTTGCAACCAACAGAAAATTGAAAGGCTACACAAAAATGAAATCTAAATCGAAATATCATAAAATAATTATGAAAATCAAGGAGGACAGGAGCCTCGTTTGAAGAGATTAAACTAATTAAAGAAAATGAAATAGAAAGAACAAAATTACATTAACAACACATTATCTAAAATTTAAATAAACACACGAAATAAACAGAGTAACTGAAACGAATTTGGAGCAGCGGAAGAGAATAGTCCAACAATGGTTTTCGTAACAGCAGCAATAAGAGCGCATTGGAAGATAACAATTCTCCCCTGGGCGGTTCCTGTGCATCAAATCATAGGAAAGGACAAACACAAGGCCGAAATGAATGAATTTCCTTCGAGATATACAAAGAATAACATAATCAAGAAATAGCATTGATCTCAATCATTTGGATACAGGAGAGGATCTTCTGGAATAGTCAGATTTACAAAGAGATAGATGGTATATCGAAATGAATAAAATCGATTGGATGTAGCGGGGATCTTCTGGAACGGTCCAAATTCATTGTCCCCTGGAACGGATGAGAGGTCCAGATCCATTGCTGTCCTCTTCGGTCAACCTACAAATTTTGGCCATTAAATTCTACCCACAGAGTCTTTGATTCGGAACAAAGACACACAGCGTTTGATTGGGAACCAAGACACAAAAAGAAGACACCAAAATGGCGCTTCCCATAAACGAACAGTCAAGAGAGCATGAGGACACCAAAATCCTAATCTCTTCTTCTCTACAAGTAACGGCCATACAAAAAAAGTGCTGCAAACACAAAAAAAATTCGCTGCAAATACAAAAAAGATTCGGTGCAAATACAGATTGATAGATAGAACTGCAAATACAGATGATAGATAGAACTTCGAACTATTCGTTGCAAGCAGCCATATATTTATGCACCCCACAACAACCTCATCTACTAAACCGACATAAAAATTCCATTCCTCGTCTATCTCAAAAAAGCTGTGATCCTTTAAAGGAGTGGACCACAAGAAAGCGTCAGATGCTTTATTCTAGGGCAAAGTAGTTGGGCTTTCTTGAAATTCAATTCTAGTGAAAAAGATGCTTTTCAAGGAATTCTCTTCACATCCACATCTATCCACGTCGGTGCAAATTTGGAATGTTCACGATTGAGCTTGAATTTAAGTGGAATCTTTGATATTCGGTAAAATAGTATTTTATGTAATCTTGGGTAGTCTTTTTCTGCTCTTGTTTTGGAAGTCAACAATTCAAATAATATTACAAGGTTAACCACAGAAGCTAGAGAGCATCTTATATTTCTCTATTTCTGTCTTAAAGCATTCATTCAATTTAATTGAATATTTTCATTTAGCTTCCATAATTTTTCATTTTAATTGATAATCACAAGTTTTTCATTTGCATTTATATTTTATCTTTTATTTTTTCGATAATTTTATATAATCTAGATTAGGATAAGTTCTTTCTTGTGGAGTGTTTTCTATTATTAATAATCAATATGTTAAAGTTATTACAAATGATCCAAGAGCTAGTTACATTTCTCTATTTCTTCCATTTTTATGTATTCAATAATATATATAGCATGTTTTTATGTAGGTTTCAATATTCAATAATATATATAGCATGTCTTTCTATATGTTTCAATATTCAATAATATATGTAGCATGTGTTCGTTTAGGTTTCACTAGTAACAAATTTACTCTTAAGTTTGATATGCATTTTTTAATTTGAAATCCCAAGTTTTTAATATCAAATTATATGTTTAGTCATTTACAAATGTGATTGGTAACTCAAAATTAAGATGAAGTCAAACTTAATTATATCACCATGTTTCTTTTAAAATAGAATAGAGATTCCAAAATTTAAATCTAATTATTAATTATTATTAGATTTATGGTAGGACCATTAAATATTCTATAATTTGTTTAGTAGTATACACAAATCAAAGACTCAGATTTATGTGGAAGCTCGTTGTATTTTTTTTGTTGATTTAGTGAAATTGATTAATTAACAAAATCTCTTATGAGCAAGTTTCATATGAAATGAGTTATGTTTTTTTGGGCTTCAGATACAGAAGCCATGGGTCTTGCCCATGGTATTATAACATACCCTATTTATAGACTAAGAAAATCAGTAATAAAATGGGTATAAATCTTCATGGATAAAAAATTTATTCCATGCTTTCTCAAATGAATATATGTTAAACTTGTAATAATAATAATGATATAGTTAATTCCGTTTTTTTTTTTATTTTATTTTAGCAAAGTGAGATTTATTATGAATCAAATGTTTTGGTGTTTGTTGTTTATTAACATTTTCTAACCATTTAATTTATATAATTGTGCTAATATGTAAATTTCTAATAAAAATGTAATTTCTTTTATATTGATAATTTAAATACATTTCAGATATTTTAAAGCTATTTAATACTAAAGGTTTTAAAAATTTCAAAACATATTTGATAGTTAATTGCTCGTGTGTTTACTTCTTTTTCTAAGTCATATGGGAAGTGACATAGTTTATATTATTTTCGTTATTGGATTTGGGTGTTTAAATTTTTTTAGTATAGAGTTTTCTTCTAAAAATAACATGCCCACTTTACTTTGTATGGTTTTATGTATAATTTTGATTGTTTTTTGGTTCTTTTTTTGCCTTCATCTTCTTCATGATGTTTCTCTTGGCTGTAATTAGATTCAAATAAAAATTAGAAGATAAATATAAATGGATTCAATTTGTCCTTAGGGTACATTCATGTATCAAAAATTGTCGTAGGGTCTTAAAATCATTAGAGCAAGCTTCCAGTGGGCCATGCGTTATGATCTTCATTACATCACATGAATTGCAAAGGCATATATGGATCATTAGAGCAAGCTTCGAGTGGGCCATGCATTATGATCTTCATTACATCACATGAATTGCAAAGGCATATATGGGTGAGCTCCCCTCTCACTCTCACATACACAATAACAATCCAAAGAATCTATGATCCATCCTTATGTGTTGTTTCTACTATAATATTCTTTTGAATCAAAAAATGCATAATTTTGGTTCTTTCGAGGTGATTGGAAGTTTTCATTATGTCAAATTACACAATCATGATCCTTAATGTCACCAAATAAAACACGCGAGTGAATCTTGTAGTAATTCTAAAGATTTTCTTTCATACATTTTCAAAAACACTTTGCATGAAAACGTTTCTTCAAACACTTTTTATTCAAATAAGATAACATTGATGGTAGATACATTTACTCAAACATTTGCATGGTTCCAAATATGAAACCTTTATTAAAAGAATGAACAACGATAGCTTAGCCAAGTTCTTTATTAATTTGGAGAGTAAGAATACATGGAAACCACTCCATTTGGAAATTATGAGTAAATAAGAAGTTTGGCATGTTTTGGCTATAATTGTGGCTAATAGGGTTAATGTTGAAGTCAATTTTGCACAAGAATTACATCCTTCATAAAGTAGCTTGGCCCTTCTATAGAAAATCACTCCCCACTAGACAAACTCAACTTCTATATATATAAACTCATCTGTTTTAATGAGCTTTGACCCTCCATAAATAAAAGTTATCATTTCAAAAAAATAAAAAAACCTAAAATATTAGATATGATATTAAAATAGTTTTGTGTTGTTTGAAAAATTTAGGGTTAAAAATAAAATTTTATTCATACTACATAAATTTAATATTTTAAAATTATATTTTTTGGTTTATAATTAAATTTTAAATAAGATAATGTTAAAAATTACCTAAATATAATTAGTAAAATAAATATATCTATTGAAATATTAAAAAAAAAATTATTCAGTTGAGAAGTAAATGCCACTCTATATGGAGTGTATGATAAATTATTATATTCTAGAGGAATAATACCCACAATGAATAAGGTATAAATAAAATACCAGTTTGTTTGGAGGGTATAATCACTTATTCCATTGACATGTAATCTGAATAAGTACTATCATGGACATCTAAATGACATGATTATAAATGTCTTGGAAAACTATGGGGATGACACTATTTTCCCCAAGAATGAACCAAGACATGGAATATGACAAATTTTTTAATGGTAAATGTTGTAATATGTTAATATATTATATGTATGATCCAATATCACTACATGGATGATGTGAATTGGAAAATTTTCATGAGTTATTTATAGTAACAAGAAGTGTTGCCATAAGTTAAGAACTACGATCTTAACATTAAAAGAAAATACAAAAATTATAACTTTATTAAAAATTATATTGTTATTATTTAAAAAGAAACAAAATGGCATGCATATTTCAACAACAACAAAAAATCTTAGTGGCACATTTCAGGGTAGAAATATGTCAATATTACTGTGAATGTTCCAACATATTCCATTAGGTTTAAATATATGCCATCAACTTAATAATTAAATTATAACTATGGAAGATCTATTTTTCCAATTAGCATCATCATAGGCATCTCTGTTTTGGAATTTATTTTCAATTTAAGGTAAAAGAAAATATTAACATTAAATTAACAAACTACGAAAGCCATATAAATTAAAAAAGCATAGAAATTAACTAAAATATAACTTTATTACACTTTATATTGTGATTATCTATAGTAATATATTTTTGCATGTATATTTCAACAAAAAATAATCCTAGTGGAAAAATTTAGTAGTGAAATTTAACCCTTGGAAAAACTTTAAGGGTTTCAAATTTTGAATGGAAATGTTTCTTGTATCATAGTGCATTATTAATAGTAGCCCCAAAATTATTTTATAAGAAAATTTGGCATACAGGTTAGCATAGCCTTATTTCAAGGGAGATCTAAAAAAATTTGAAGATACTAATTTTCATTTACCCCAATTTTCAAGCACAATGATTTATGGTAGCCGTTTCTCCCTTCTAATTTGGTTTAAAATGAGATCTTTATTTCATCGTCCCTTATATCATGGTATTGAGATTAATTTGCAGAGAGCAACCCACATTTAAGTATTCAATTGTCTCCTTTCGATTTTCTATGTTTTCTTATGATTAATGATTGTCATATGTAATAAAAGAGGCTTGTGTATTTTATTTACATTCCAATACCTCCAGCATGTTCTCCTTTCCCTCCTCAATTTTTTTGTTTAATTTTTGGGAGCTGTAATCTTTTTTCTTTTTTGGAAAATACTGAAAATTTGGTCTTATGAATTAAAAATTACAATTGTGTTATTACAATTTTTGTATCTAATGCTTGGAGGAAAATAAACTTTAATTATAAATACAGTTTAATTTTTAAAAATACACTTTAATTAAAAATACAGTTTAATTTTTAATTTGTGACAGCTGTGTTGGTCGGGTTGTCTTTAAGTTTGTTGAATAACCCAACAATTTATTTATATTTTTCTTGAAGTCTAAACTTTTCTACAACAACTTTCTCTTGTAAATTACTCTTTGGAATACATCTATAGTATTCATTAATGCATAATGACAAAACGCTCAATTAAACTTTATGTTTAGAGTTTGTAATTTTTGTAAGTGAATTTCCTTAATTTATCAAAAATAAGTTGTTATTTAAACTGATTTCCTTGGACATCATAAAATTAGGTTTTATGGCAATGGTTTCACACATGTGTTTTGATCATGGAACTATTTTTCAATCTCCCATAGAATTTGAATTTCTCGAATGTATTTCCTTCTTGTTTTGTAGAAAAAATTCACCCACGACATCCTCCATAGGAATTCATGGTTTTATGATTATTTATGTACAAAAGGTAACTTCAATAAAATTTATAAACATACCTCTTTCATTAATTACATCATTTCTAAAGTATTATACCATTGATGAATCAATTTTCATTCTCGTGCACCCAATTGAAGAGGAGAAGAGGAGTAGATTTTGTTCATATATATATATATCTATAATCATGATCTACAACTAGAGAACTATGTTTTTCATATCAAAAATTTATTTGTTTATGAAAAAATATACTTTTTATCATTATTTTATGTTTACCAAGAAATATTTCAATTGAATTTGCAAACACATGTATTCCCATAATTTGTTTTTCAACTATTACATGAATAGTAAACTAAGATAGTGGTAATTTTTAATTTGTTGTTTTTTTTTGTTATTGTTTTTTCATCGAGCCTCTTTATATCTATAAAGAAATGAAGCATTATGTTTAAGAGAAAAATATATGAAAAATATCATATGAATTAGAAAATTTCAAACTCATATTCCATTGGATAGAATATTCCTTCCTCAATCAAACATGATCCAATCCAGCACCTAAGGACAAATTTTTCCCTAATTTCACTAGCTTACAAAAATTTGCATAAGAGCTATTAGAAATGTGTATTTTAAGACCTCAAAAACCAATCAAGCTTGGAGAGATTAAATGCTAAATTGAGTGCATAAATTTTCAATTCAAGTATATTAATAAATCTATCTTCTTAGCACACAAGAAGCTTTATCGGCCACTTACAAATGGATGGTTGGATAGGGTGGTTAAACTACTTAATCACATGCTATTTTTTCACCTAAATTCTCCCTCTCTTGCCAAAATGTGTAACCTAGATCGATTATATATATATAGCTAGAAGTATGAAACATATGGTAAAATTCTTACTCAGTCAAGCTACATCATAAAGAAAATCATAACTGAAAAGCATTCCATGGAATCCATTCCTCTAAGTTAGTCACTACAAAAAAATGGTAATGCACATGCATGATGGTGTTTACAAAGAAGATAATGGAAAGACATGTAGAAAATAACAAATAACACTTATTTCTACACTATTTTATCATGAAAAAGTAGGTATGCATCGAATATTCAATTCGCATTATCATTAAAGTTAGAAAAAATTGAAAACATATAAAATAAATATTTTTAAAAATTTGATAATAAAGGTTTTTTTAGACGTAGTCTAACTAATAGAAAAAATGACTTTTTTAGTGAATTTTTTTCTAGCTAAATTGAAACAATGAAAGATCGCAATATTTCTTGAAATTGTATTGGTGGATTCTAATGAAAAAGCCAGTACCTCTATAAGTAAGATTATACCTTTTTTTTCCAAATAGTTTTTAAATAATATTTATTCTATTAGAAATAATATTATTTATATATATATATTTTTTTTTCATGATGCTCTCTCCGAAATATTTTATTCCTTCAAAATTGCTTTCTATTGTGAAGGGTGGTTCATAATACAATAATATTAAATTATAAATTATATTTGGCTAAATATAAAATGGTATATTCTATATTTATATTAACTAATATAATTTATTATTATAATCTTAGTTAATAAAAACAAAAACATTATTTATTTATTATTATTGTAAACTATTTTTTTACTGTTGATGCAATGTCTTATTCCTAGTTTAGTTGAAAACAACTCCGAATATATAATTTTTTATATTATTATTAATTAGCGTAGATAATTATTATAATATCTTAAGAATTAGTCTATATGTATAGAGAATATTATGCATAAAAATATTATGTGCACCATTCTATATTTTGTTAATAGAACATGTAATAATAGACTTTCTTTAGTAATTTGAATTAGGATTTGAGTAAGGAAGATAATGATAATTGCAAGGATTGTTTCAATATGGACATGTCTAAGAATAAATTGACGATAAGTAATTATTTCTAGGTTAGACAAAAGAATAAGTGATTCACACCTCCATAGTAATGCTTGAGAAGAATAAATTTTGGTGATTAGCTGGTCCATCTTAACCATTACAATTATTGAAACAAGAATATAATTTGAAGTAGAAAAGTTCTTTATGTTCCATTTAATATTCTATTCAAAGTTTAATTGATTGGTACCAACTAAACCCTTTTACTTGATAAATTTGGTTGTCATATTCAACTTAAATATAGAGAACGAGGTATCCCCATTGACAAAATACACCAAAATATAAAGATGTCAAAAACAAAAATTTAAATACTCTTGCTAAAGTCTATGCCCAACAAGTTTCTACGGTTATATGTGAAGTACAATTTATTGAATTTATTCTTCTTCTACATTTGAGTTATATTCTAAATTATTAATTATAAAAAAGTTATTATATGTTAATTTCAAGGTACAATTTATGTAGAAATAGGTTCTATAATTTATGTTTTACTTTGAAACTCCAAATTTTTTACTTTAAAAGCAAATAAATGTTATTTTAAAATTTAGTTTTAATTTTTTCTTTTTTCCATCAACAAGGTCATTGTAACTTTGAAATTGCCAATATTCTATCTCAAAAATAATTAAATGTCTTTTTTTAATTTAACTTTCAATTTTTTATTTTCCATTTTTTTAAATTTAAAAGTTATTGGTTTTGGTTTGTTATATTTTTTAATTTAAATTTTTTTAGGTAGCTTTATAAAATGTCATTAATATTCTTTTTTCTAAATTTAAATAACTTTTGTTTTTTTAATTAATATTTCCTTGAATTCAAGGCTAACATTTAATTAACTGTGTGTAATAGAATTGCAGCCATTTCTTCATTATTGAAGGCGGATTTCACAATGAGAATCTCTTCAACCTGAGCATTTAGTTAAGAGATTACGGAGGAATTTGAGCCATTTCCACATTGATCAAGTGGATTTCAAAATAGCAATGTCAGCCAATTGTTTCAATATGTGTCCAAATCGATCCACAATGTCAGACTGAATATATATGAAGGTCTTGTGTTTGATCACGCTCCTATGTAACTTTGTCGGGAGAGCATCAAGGTCGTGTGTTCGATACACAATCTCGTTGCTGGTGTATTTTGGGAGCATGCTCGCTTCACCACGTTCAATTTGTGGTTTGTGCAAAGGCAGCGAGTGGTTATACTCGCGCGATCTAATGTTGGACAGATGGTGATCCATGACAATCGTAATCTGTCTGAACATATCTGTCGAGGACGTAATCATGCAGACATATTTTCTAATAAAAAGATTGCACAGGATCCTGCATTTCTAGGAAACAGTTACGGAAGATTTGTATGAAGTCCGTGGGAGAGGAAGATCCATGGAAGCTGTCAAATCGTTTCATGAATCCATAATCTCCGGCCCAAGAAAGTATTGGATTTGATCTTCTTGTAGTCAAACTTATGTGTTTTAAAATTTCTAGATATTGTTAGGGTTTGTAATTTCTTAATTCCAAGTAATTATCAAGAAACTAAATTATTATTTTCGATAATACGAGAAAAATCATTTTTTCCGCAATAGCATTAGTTTTTTAAAAAATAAAGATTATATTATATATATAGTCGAGAAAAAAAGTCTCCACATGTTGTAAACCACTGTTAGCTCAAGCCGCACGGGCGTTCGTGAGGAAAGTAGAACACACAACATAACAATAACCTCCACTAAGTATGATGCAACACCACAATAACATAAAAATAAAGCTTATGACTCATTGGAGGTTTTATGAAGTTTCCTTGTGTTTTGTGTTTGTATGTTACTTGGGTTTTCCATGATATATGTCTACGGTCATTGTGGCTTTTGTTTATTTTAATTTTTAAACCTTTTATATGATTAATTTATGGTAATTGTGTTTTCTGTGATTTTATATAATTAATTTGTTGTTTTTAAAAAGTTCTCTACATTAACAATAAATATTTTTCTCAAATTTTTGATACTATTTATATAAATTTTATAATTTTTTTTAATTAAATTGTTGTCATAATTACTTGTTTATATTGTAACTTTTTATACATTTATTTCTTATATTATCATGTATATTTTAATATATGAATTATCACAGTAAAAAATGAATTAATAAGTATTATAAATAAAGAGAATGAAATGCTATGCAATTTTGATTTTTTTTAGGTTTTTTGAGGAGGTGACAGAGGTGAAGGTGGAGTTGGTGGTGGAGGAGGAGGTAGAGGTATTGGTGGAGGTTAGGCTTAAAGCATTAGGATATAGGGTTTGGGGTTTGGAATTTAGGGTTTAGGTATTATAAAACTTTAGTAAATTATTTTAATAAACACTTAA
>APFE031360828.1:0-18918 GCA_000404065.3 Pinus taeda | reverse complement strand
CCTCCTCCTCCTTCTACTCCTCCTCTACCTCCTCCTCCTCCTCTTCCTCATCCTCCCCTACCAGCGCCACCACCACTTCTACTGCCTCTGCCTCCACCTCTTCCTCCTCATCCTCCACCTCCACATCCTCCACTACTCGAGCCTCCTTCCATTCAATCTCCTACTCCGTCTCCTCCTCTGCCTCCTCCTCTACCTTCTACTTTTCCTTCAGTGCCACCACCGCCACCTTTTCCAAGAGGGAGCTTGGATTACATCGCCCCTTATTATAAGATTCTTATGCTTTAGGGTTTAGGGTTTAGGGTTTATAACACTTTTGTAAATGTATTTAATATACACTTAAATCAAATTTACAATAAACTTTTTAAAATGTTATAAATTTCCTACAGTTTAGGGTTAAGAGTCTATGGTTTATAATACTTTAGTAAATCCTCTTAATAAACACTTGAATAAAAGTTAGAATTTTTTTAAGATGTTATAAAATTTTTAGGGTTTAGCGTTTAGGGTTTATGGTTTGGGGTTTGGTGTTTAGAGTTTAAGGTTTAGGGTTCGTAACACTTTAGTAAATGATTTTAATAAATACTTAAACAGAAGTTACAATATGTGTTTTAAAATGCTATAACATTACTAGGCTTTAGCATTTAGAGTTTACAATTTAGGGTTTAGGGATTAGTGTTTAGTGTTTAGGGTCTCAGGTTTAGAGTTTAGGGGTTAGGGTTTAGGGTTTTTGGTTTACAAGTTTAGGGTTGAGGGTTTATAACACTTTAGTAAATTCTTTTAATAAACACTTAAATAAAAGTTACAAAAAGTTTTTTAAAATTTTATAAAATGCTTAGGGTTTAGGGTTTAATTTTCAGGTTTGGGGTTTAGGGTTTAAGGTTTAGGGTTTAGGGTTTATGATTTATGGTTTAGGTTTGGGGTTTAGAGGTTAGGTGTTAGGGTTTATAAGACTCGAGTAAATTATTTTAATAAAAACTTAAATAAACGTTTCAAAATGCTTTTAAAAATGTTATAAAATGATTAGGGTTTAGGGTTTCGGATTAAGGTTTAAGGTTTAGGTTTTAGGGTTTATGGTTTAAGGTTTATAACAGTTTAGTAAACTCCCTTAATAAACACTTAACTAAAAGTTACAAAATGCTTTTAAAAATTTTATAAAATGCCTATGGTTTAGGGTTTAGTTTACAAGGTTTAGGGTTTAGGGTTTATTGTTTTGGGTTTACGGTTTGGGGTTTTGGGTTAAGGCTTTAGGGTGTAGGGATGAACCACCCCACCTTAATGGGGTATCCACTGCTACATATTACACATAATGCATTCAGCCCATGGAGCCTAGAGTATTTATGAAGAAAAATAAATAAAAGGAAAAATGTTTATGAAGAAGGGTATCTCATGTACCACAATTTTATCCTTCCTAGACTCACATACCTTGATGTGGTCTTCCCTTATTATAGATACTCATAAAATTCTTAGGGTTTATGATTTAGGGATTAGGGTTTGGGGTTTCGGGTTTAGGATTTACGGTTTATAACATTTAGTAAATTCTTTTAATAAGCACTTAAACAAAAGTTACAAATAGTTTTTAAAATGTTGTAAAATTTTTATGCTTTAGCATTTAGTGTTTAGGGTTTATAACACTTTAGTAAATGCTTTTAATATGAACTTAAATAAAAGTTAAAAAAACTTTTTAAAATGTTATAAATTGGTTAGGGTTTAGGATTAAGATTCTAGGGTTTATAATACTTTAGTAAATTCTCTCAATAAACACTTAAATAAAAGTTAGAAATTTTTTTAAGATGTTATAAAATACCTAGGGTTTAGGGTTTAAGTTTTATGGTTTGGGGTTTGGTGTTTAGAGATTAGGGTTTAGGGTTTTAGGTTTATAGTTTAGGGTTTAGGTTTTATAACACTTTAGTAAATTCTTTTAATAAACTCTTAAATAAAAATTACCAAGCGCTTTTTAAAATGTTATAAAATGCTTAGGTTTTAGGGTTTAATGTTCACAGTTTGGGGTTTATGATTTAGGGTTTATGTTTGGGGTTTAAAGGTTAGGGTTTATAAGACTTTAGTAAATTCTTTTAATAAACACTCAAATAAAAGTTTCAAAATAATTTTTAAAATGTTATAAAATGATTAGGATTTAGGGTTTAGGGTTTAGGATTTACAGTTTAGGGTTTAAGTTTTGGTGTTTTGGGTCAAGTTTTTGTGTTTAGTGTTTAGGGTCTACAAGATTTTGGTAAATGATTTTAATAAACACTTAACTAAAAGTTACAAAACAAATTTTAAAATGTTATAAAATGGTTAGGGTTTACAGTTTATGGTTTAGGGTTTAGGGTTTGGTGTTTAGGGTTTAGGTTTTGGGGTTTAGGGTTTATGTTTTTGTGTTTAGGTTTTAAGTTTTTGTGTTTGTGGCTTAGGGTTTATAACACTTCAGTAAATTCTTTTAATAAACATTAAAATAAAAGTTACAAAATTCTTCTTACATCGTTATAAAATTCATAGGGTTTATGGTTTAGGGTTTAGGGCTTGGGGTTTAGGTTTAGGGTTTAGGTTTTAGGTTTTCGGTTTTAGGGTCTATGGTTTAATATTTACAAAAATTTAGTAAATTCCCTTAATAAAAACTTAACTAAAAATTACAAAATTCTTTTAAAAATGTTATGAAATACCTATGGTTTAGTGTTTAGTTTACAAGGTTTATTTTTTAGGGTTTAGGGTTTGCGGTTTAGGGTAACTTCCTCACCTGAAAACCATAGATCTATATCAATCGACATTTATCGGTCTAGAATCAGTCCTCAAGCCACTGCACCCTTGGTCTTCCTCTGCTTATCTCAACAATTTGCTCAAATCTAATGGAAGACTAATGCCAATACAATCTACAGACTTCTACCAAACAACAACCAAACAATTTAGGCTTCCATGTCCTCCCACCTATCTCTTGAGCCTCTTCGATCCATCTTGTCAATCCATCAACCCCTATCTTTGGCAGTCTGACAGAGACAATCCTCTAACAATTTGCCTGGGGGTAACAACTCCCAAAGGTGAAGAATGTACCTTTCCTTATTAATCAGCTAACATATTAGATTTTCTTTTCACATGGAAAAAGCTTATAATTTTTAAGGATTGTAGGTGGGTATAGATATGGTGAAAGAACTACAATAGCCTCCACTCTTTTGACACTTTATCCAGTGATGTACCATTGCATATTTTCTTGACCACTCTAATAATCAATTCCAAATCTGCTTCAATGATGACATTGTGTGAATTTGAATCCACCAATATTTCCAAGAATTGCTCTAATGTGATGAGTTCCACCATGTTATTAGTGGCCTTCCCCAAGTGGCAATGAAAGAGCTCCTTTATTTGACATTTTTCATCTCTTATAACACCCCGAAAATCAGCTAACCCTGTGTTTCCTTTAGATGGTCCGTTTATATTGACCTTTAAGAAACCATGTAAAGGAGGCTTCCAAATATTTATATCTACATTTGTTTCGCTCACACCCTTGATTATGCTATGTGGGCCTATAGATAGAAGACCCAAATGAAGTATAACACACACATCTTGGGGCAGAGGAGGGTCCCTCAAAAGTTTCCTCAACAAGCTTCAAACTGTGTCTTTGAGTTGCCTTAAAATTTGGTCAATTATGTGTTGGGGCTTGCTTGCTTTGTTCTTGAAGATCCGACTATTGCATTCTTTCCAAACATCCCAGATGACAAAGCTTGAAACTAGGGTCTAGGCTTTACGAATGATTTCATTCCCTGAGAAGTTTTTCCTCCAATTCTTCAGAGTGTTAGAAATGTTGAATCTATCCCTATCAGTATGCCTAAATATTGAGGCCACCCACTCCCACATGGTGGAGGTTAAAGAGAAGAGGTTGAGAAGGTGATCCAATGTCTCCTCTTGTGAGCCACAAAGGTAACATTTGTATGGTCCAGTGAAGCCTTTTTTTAGGAGATTCTCCAGAGTTAAAACTTTCCTATGATGAATTAGCCAAATAAATAGCTTTAGTTTCATCCAGTGGGGGCTCTGCCAAATATTCTTCCAAACTTGATCAGGGTTTAGGTAGTTAAATCCTGTTACTACCTGTTCAGCTTCTTTGAGGTTAAATTTTCCTTCGGTGTTCTTTCCCCATCTTACTTGGTCACGCAAGGAGGATACCAAAATCTTCCTATGCTCTAGATCTTGAGCAAGAGAGTGTACTAGGGCCTTCAAGGGGCTCTCTTCATTGTGGCCTAGATCCTTCCAAATTCTCCATTTTCCATTGTTCCTTACCTGGTCCCATAAGTCATTTACCATAAGTAGACCTTTGTTGTCTGTGTCATTCTTGAGAGCTACTAATTCATCTTTATACAGGTTGGGTTCCTGTTGTGATTTATCGTCCTTAAATCATGCTAGGTTCCTAGCTCAAATCTCCCAGAAACTATGTTGCTGAACAATATCTTTATTTTCCCAGAAAAGGTTCCAAATATGGGAGCCCTTAATATGCCCTGACATTCTAATGTGATCCTTCACCTACCAATTCTTGACATATTTTTGTTTCCAAAGCTTAGCTCAGGGAGTTTCTGATTGCTTGATCCACCTCCAATAGAGTTTAGCTCCCAAAACTCTGCTAAGGGTTCCAAGATCATGAAGCCCCAAGGCACCATGGACCTTGCATTTACAGATCTCATCCTAGGCTACTGAAGCCCATTTCTTTTTCTCTTCTCGTCTGCCCCATAGAAAATCTTTTTATATGCTCCTGATTTGTTTCTTAATTCCTTTAGCAGCAGGAAGATCTAAGAACATGAACATGGGAATTGCTTGCAGGAAAGACTGTGTGAGCACAAATAAAAGAACTCAATGATCCTAATAGAAGATTTAGTAGGAGAAAAACTCTACCCTTTGTCACATTATACTAACCAAAGCAAGAGAATAAGAAAATGTATCTTGAAATTGGCTTGAGACTGAAGATGTAGACATTTTGCCTAGAGAGAATAAATATTCTATAGATGATCTATTAGAAGCCATATAGGAGACACTGCATCGGGTTTTGTTGGTATTACAAAACTTGGACCTGAAAATGAACTCCTATAGAGAATTATAAAAGGAAAATAACATCTAAGCCACTATATGGAATTCAACTCCAATGGAATTCAATAGAATTTTTTTTAATTATGTTGACTCCATTGGGAAGATTCCTGGAGTTTTGGCTACGTAAAAACATTCCTCCTCAATAATGGTGGGCATAGTTTTAACCCATATCATTTATTTAGAAGCTCAAATAATGAATCAAGAGCCACTCCTCAATACGCGAGTGGCCCTAAACCCTAAACCCTACACCGTAAGAATTTTATAAGATTTTAAACCCTAAACCCTAATCATTTTAGAAAATTTTAACAAGCGTTTTGTAATATTTTTAGGTGTTTATGAAAATCATTTACTAAAGTGTTGTAACCCTAAAACTTAAACCTTAAACCCTAAACATTTTATCACATTTTAAACCCAAACACGAAACCCTAAGCATTTTATAACATGTTAACAAGTTTTTTGTAGCTTTTCTTATGTGTTTATTAAAATCATTTACTAAAGTGTTATAAAACCTAAATAATAAACACAAAACCATAACCATTTTTTAACATTTAAAACCCTAAATCCTAAACCATAAACCCTAAGAATTTTATAACATTCTAACAAGCATTTTGTAACTCTTTCTTAAGTGTTTATTAAAATCATTCACTAAAATGTTATCAAACCTAAACCCTAATCACTAATAATTTTATAAAATTTTAAACCCTAAACCCTAAGACTTTTATAACATTTTAAACCCTAAACTCTAAACATTATATCTTAAGCATGTTATAACATTTTAAAAAGAGGTTTGCAACTTTTCTTTTAAGTTATTATTAAATTCATTTACTAAATTGTTATAAACACTAATCCCTAAAACCTAAACTCTAATACATAGACCCTACACCGTAAGCATTTTATAACATTTTAAGCCCTAAGCCCTAAGAGTTTTATAACATTTTAACAAGCGTTTTAATTTTTTTAAGTGTTTAATAAAATATCCCTAAGCCTAATAGCATTGAAATT
The DNA here is from genome assembly GCA_000404065.3 of Pinus taeda. Classification (NCBI taxonomy): domain Eukaryota; kingdom Viridiplantae; phylum Streptophyta; class Pinopsida; order Pinales; family Pinaceae; genus Pinus; species Pinus taeda. The sequence continues at coordinate 12,855 of APFE031360828.1, read as the reverse complement.
TCATATGACTCTAATAGATCCACTAATTAAGTTTGCAAGCTCTGCAAAATTATTAGCCAACTATTCATTTAAATCAACTCTAACAGATGTATCTACCCCGTCAAGTAGTATTTCATCATTTTTACATCATATTATATAATATTACAACATATTACATCATCAATATACCAAAGAGAGAAGAAAAAGTCAAAGTGACAGCAAACTTCCTGAGTTTCTAGGCAAAATTGGCAAAATTTTGCCTGATGTGCAATGCCCTGAGCTTGATGGCATCAAATTCTCATACGACTCTTATAGATCCACTAATAAAGTTGGAAATCTCTACCTATCTAATTTCTAGAACAATTGGAATTTTTGGATAAGGAGTCCATTTTCTCCTACAAAAATCATTTCTCCCAAGACTGGTTCCTATGGGTCCAAAAAGTGGCAGAGAGGGCATTTTTAGGTATTTTGTGCCCTTTAGGTGACCCAAATCTCCTCCAAAACTTATGAAACTTTCTGGATTTCACTATGTTTCCATGAGGAATCCAAAAATGTAAGCCATTTTGCAAAATTATTAGCCAAGTCAATGCGCAACGCACAAGTGAAAATTCATGTGTTTTGCATTTAAAAATCGTGAAATGACGAAATTTTCTCAAAATTGCTTCAAAATTGGTAAGAGGCAAGCTTATTAATTTCTTTTCTGAGCCAAGGAAGCTTCACCCAAAATTTTAAGTTTGTCTTGTTCCTTTTTGGTTGTCAAGGCTCTCTTTAACTTAGCTTCTAGGCCATTTATCCTTGTCTTGCAAATTCTATTCTGAGCTAAGTAATGATAAGCCATGTAGTGCAACATTTTCTTCTCCTTGTTAGCCTTATCAATCATCTTCTCAAGGTGGATATTCACTCTTTCCAACCATGATTCTTGGTCATCCTCAATTTCTTTCTCAAGTGATGTCATCTTGATTTTCCTTCTTTTTGCCACTTTCTGGTTTTCTCTAATTGTTTGCAGCTCCAATATTGCATGTTTGTCCTCAAGTTGCTTCTTCTCTTGCTCAAGAAAGTTAATGATCCATTTGGCCCTCTCTAGGTCAAGTGATAAGGCTTGGATTTCAGCCTCCTTCTCTTTGATGATCACATCCTTGAGTCTTGAGCTTTGAGAACCCAAATCAGTTTCATCTTCCTCAACCAAAAAAAAAATCTTTATTTTGCCCTTAAGTAGGACCTTCATCATGCACTTATTGCTTTCCTTTGTCTTTGACCTGTACCTGTTCAGTTGAAGAAGAAGGCAAAGCCCCTTTCACCCTAGGTGAAGATAGCATTTTCCTGTGATCCAGTGAAGAAAACAAGACCCCTTCCACCCTTGCTGGAGATAGTACTCGTTTGGTAACTGCAAAAAGCCTCCTGGTGCCTTTCTCATAAGTTACAAACACAGGAATATGAGCCTCATCAGTTTTTCTTTCAGGCTCTTTTTGTTGCCCGGAAGGTTCACCTTCCTCTTGAGGATCGACAAAAATTTGAGGCCCCTTGAATATTTCATGGGCAATGAAAGTTTCCCATGACACTCCCAACTGAGTGAGCGAATGAAAAACAACAATTTTGATGACAACGAAGTGATAAATACTGTTGAGCTACTTTGGGTATGGTTTTCTTTTTACAATCATAGTCATCCTCTCTGTGTTTTTGCACATGAAATATGGAATACTCATCATTCTGACCCTGGTGAAGTGCATAAGTAATCTGATATGGTAGCCATAATGTCTAGCGAACCTACACTCAAATGTGAAGTATTTGATGATAAGTTTCATAAGTGGAACATACCGGTCCTCCAAGAACTTGAAAGGAAACACCCTACTTAGTTTACCATGATATTTGGCCTTAATATATGGTTCATAATCCTACTTTTTGATATTATGCCTTTTATTCTACTTTTCCCCTACATCTGGCATTCTAGTGGCTTCTGCAATAATAGCTGGTGAAAGAGTGAAATTGATCCCAGCAAGGTTCACCACATTATTCTCCATGTTTATGAAAAAATTCATTGCCAACTCATGATGGTATTTAACCCTCTCAACCATCTCACAGAACTAAAAGCAAGACTAGTATCTGAAACATGTGGTAGCAAGAGGGCAAGCAAGGAGTTCAATCATGCTAATAGGTTCCTCTCTAATAATTTTTCCACCCTTGTGAGGTTTCCTAAGCTATATATTTCTTTCTCTTGAGCTATCACTAAGTGTTTCCTCTTCATAACTTGATTCAATGCTTCTTGTCATGGTGCTTGTCTTAGGGAAGTGATGTGATGATGATATGGTGGAAAATGATAATGGGGGAGGACAAGAGAGATGAGTATGAAGAGATTTTACCAATGTGAAATGGAGTTGGGGAATGAAGTGAGTGAGTTTCCTTAGTGGATTGGGATATGGAAAATGAAATTAATTAATTAATTTGTGGCAATGAAGTATAGAAAAGGGGAAAATGATGTGGGTTTTGCTTATGGAGTGAAAGCTTTACAATGAAATGGAAATTGATGAAGACAATCTAGGGTTTGAGTTTCAAGATGCAAACATTATGAAGAAAACATGTAGGAGATCAAATTCAGCTTAAGAACAATGATAACTTACTTGTAGGAGAGAAATGCAACATTTTTTAGGGGTTTTGGGTGATTTGGAATGTTTTGGCAGCTTCTTGACTGATGCGCAGCACACTGGGCCCAATGCGTAATGCCCTTGTAAATTTACACTTGCACAAACCCACTGATGCACATTGCCAGTCTTATGCGTAGCGTACTACCTTTGATGCACAACGTCAAGAAGATTTGCTAGAAAAACAAAGTTTTCACCTTCTTTTGTCCAATTTTCCTCCAAATCGTGATTTTAGCTCTTCATGGATGTCTTGCACAATGAAATAGATGACTAGTCTGTTTTCGCTTTATATATGGATGCCTTTTAATTTTTCCTTATTTCAAACCCACATTTATAATGTCAAAGTCGCTTTTGCTCATAAACTTCGTTTTTCATTTGAATTGGCTTTTCTTGATCATTTGATGAACTTGTATTGATGCTTTTGTTTCTTGTAGTGGCTGGAGTTGGCAAGGTGACCAAGGGCAGTGGCTGGAACTTATTACATATAGAAAACACTTTAAATTACATAAAATTTGTACATAGAAATAAAAAAACTCTGTTTTCACCTCAAAATAGAGTTTTGAGGTAAAAACCATTTATTGGGTCATATCATCAGTAAATTTATGATCTTATGAACTTATAAAACCTCCTCATGTGCCTGCTGACCTTTTATTGTGTTTTGGATTACCATGGTGGCAAACCCTAGACCTAGTGAGACTAAAAACCCTAAAATTGATATTGGTAATTGAAATGAGACAAAATGACAGTAAATGGCCTAAACATGTGAAAGCATGCTAGCAGGTAAATTCCATGAGGGAAATTGATAATGAACCACTACCATCAGTTGATCCATGACCTAATGGAATGCAGGTGATCCGATGGGACACCTAATATGCATGCAAAAAGAGAAATTTGATCACCGATGGAGGGATGAAGATACAGACACTAACACGGGATAAGGGTTATTCCTTATAGATTTGTTTCATAGTTTTATGGGTGATTTGGCATGCTCATTAGGTATATTACTCTTGATTTCTACATTTTGTTCTCAAATTTACCATTCATAGACACTCATATATGACATCTACTAATGTTTATGTACCATAGATCCTAACTATCAATGTTTGAGTTAATCCCTTGGTGTTTCAAGGTTACTATTACCTTGTTGTTTCATTGATTTTGTTCATATTTTTTTACATTTCTATGTAAGTTAGGGTTTGTTAACCCACTTGTTGTGCATTTTCCCTCTATGTTTCACTTTGATTCCTGGCTAAAACTGTCTAGGATTCTAACCGTGGCACCCCTTATCCAGTTTAAATCCATTTGAGTCGAGATAGTAGAGGCATATGTTGAATGTGCAAACTTGTTCCATTAGGTCAGCTAGTGGGATTTACTTCAGTTGTTTCAGAGTTGAAGTAAAGGGATTATCAAGGTTTTGCCTCTTCTTTTGATCTGAATAAAGCTTGAGTGGGTGATATAGAGATGGATGCAAATATTGATTTCATTGCAACAACTACTCATCTTCCCTTTGAGAGAGAGAAATGGTCTAAAAATTGTGCAATGTGTGACATTCCCTCGAAGCAACTTACAGCTATTTATGTTTGTGGATATCATCAGAAAGGTATGTTGATTTCCTATCTGAAATATAAATGGTGTAGTTTAGTGCTTTTGTTGCATTTTATGTTACTTATGAAGAGTGAAATATTATGGTTTTTATTTATAACAAAAGGTCCTTAATGGCATTTCTCATACATAAACATAATTTTCCCCTTTATCTATATAAGTTCCAAACTAAAATGTCCTGCAAATATCAGTCACATCACAAGAACTTTGAATGATCACTTTTTCATCACAATTTAACCTATCTTCTAGTTAGACACCATTTGGGTGCATAACCCTTCGTTTCACAGTCCTTTTCAATAACCATATCATCATTCAGTATAGAATGATTGTGAATAATTAGTTCATGAAGAAAATCCTTGTGCTTCAAATGATAATAATGTCAAAACTCTCAAACCTACTGGTGTTCACTGAACTAGAAGCATGAACAAGTGTACTATTGTCTGACATATGGAATGAAAATAGGAATTTAAGGATGAAAGAGAAGTGAAACCCTCCAGGGTAAGTCTTTGGGCCTAAATTTTACCTAAAGAATCTACACATGAAGAAGAGATCAATCAATCATAACAAAGCCCTCAATCCAAAGTTAAGATTAAACAAATTCAGAGGAAAATTTTGGGAAAAAGGCAAAAAATACAATTAAGTAGTCCTAGAAATGATGAGTTTTTCCACATTGAGGCTCATCCTAAAATCTTGCCAAAAATAAATAGCCCACGGGTCCAAGATAATTTTGGATTTTTGTGTTGATGTAAATTATTGTGATGACAGTCCTCGAATCAGAATCCATTCAAATGAGGATAATTTAAGAACATGTATTGGTACTAGCAATACTTTCTCATTGTCCCATGTCTTAAAAAGTGTATTAGTCAACTTTTCCATGAAAATAAGAAACTCAACACTTCAATTCAAGCTAAGGAAATACACAGGAAACATGAATCTACGAGTACTAAAAATAAATCTCAGTCTAGAGATATACATATTATTATCAGGTCATCGATGGTCAAAGTAGTTATATCCTCTGAAGAAGATGGTTCCGATCATGACTTTGTTTTTTTCTATGATTGATATTTTTCAGTTTTCAAGGTATGTGTCTATTTTATTTATTTTACTATATTTAAAAAAGGGGGAAAATACAAAATCCATGATCTTGTACCAACCCTATCTTGTTGTCCAAATAAATGTCTAATTTAAGTTTTGTTGGTTGTAACAAGTCCATATTCACTAGATGATGATCTTAGATTTCATAATGGATGATAACTAAGGTATAAGGGAGAGAAGTCATAAAGAAGAAATCTAGGTCATAAAGGAGAGAATTCATGCCCTAAATGATTACATTGTGCATTTTCGTATTACATTCATATGCATGTTTGTTTGAGAATATTCTTCTCACACTTTTAATTTAATTATTAACAATTATTACGTGAATGTTAGAGATTTAACCTCCATGGAATATGCTAGAAAAGTCATAGTAGTATTCACATATCAACGGTTAAGATTTATCTCCAAGTCAATTATGCTATTTTAATTAATTGATGCCGAATTGTTTAATTATAGAAAACATAATATCAACATATATCATATTGGACATGTGGTATTGATAAGCCATCCTATTGGCCCATGCTATTGTAAGAAGAGATATTTACTTGAGTTAAGAATTTCCATGGTAATGTGGGCATATAAATTTAAAATAAATTTATAATTTAGTTAAATTTTATGATTATTTTCATCTTGGTAATGTGAGATGTATGGATTAATCCATATAGAAGTCATTTAATCTATATGGTTGCACTAGTTAAAATAGAAAAAAACTGCTAAAATTTCTTATTATGGGGGGTGTAGTCATGTTGAGTTGTTTCTTGTTATACGGTACTGATGTGAAACACAACATCAACCATAGGAAAAGAAAATGTAACCTTCTAATATTTTTGGTAGACATTAGTTTATATATAAATACACAATTGTTCTCAAAATGACAATGAATCTACTCTATAGTGGACATGCATAACATGCAAATATACTTGTATATGTCAAGTACATAATCTATATATAGTGAAATGGAATAATATTTTAAAACATATAGTGCTCTAGAATAAATTATACTTGTTTTGAAAATAAAAGGATGCAAGATTGGAGAAAAGTTTTCTCCAAGGAATACATTCTCTAAACTAATAATTTTCTTTGTGGTCTTCTAGGATAAACTTTTAATTGTTCAATATTGTATAAAAACTAAAACGAAATTAAAAAATTATATCTAAAATTACAACCACAAAAAAAGACCAAGACAAAGTAAGAAGGAAAAAAGAATCAAAATTCTTTCTACACTTTAAATCATACAAAGAAAAGTGTTCATGTTATTTGGGAAGACTCTATACTAAAAAAAATTAAACACACAAATCCATATCATTAACAAACGTGGTAAACACCTGACTATTCACTGTAAAATGTATCTTCAAATATATAAACCCTTTAGTATTAATGTAGCTTCAAAATATTCAAAATTCTATTTAAAATATCAATATTAAAGAAAATAACACACTTTTAATAGAAATTTAGGTAATAGAACAATTATGTTAATTAAAGGACTAGTGTATGTTAAGACATCTCAAAATGGTAAAATTTTAAAAATTATGAAATAAACTATTTTATTATTATTATTATTATTATTATTATTATTATTATTATTATTATTAGTATTGTTATTATTATTATTATAAGTTAAGAATATATCTATTTCAGAAAGTATGGAAGAGGATTTTTATCAATGAATATTTATATCTACGTTACATAGAGTTTCTTAATCTATAAATAGGGAATGCTACGATACCATGGGCCAGAGTCATGGCTTCTCAATATCACATGCCGAAAAAACCATAGCTCATTAAATATGAAACTTCATCGTATGATATTTTGTTAATTAATCAATTTGATTAAAATGATAAAAAGAGCATAACTACCTTGCACATAAACCTGAGTCATTGAGTTGCATATACCACTAAAAAAGTCATAGAATATTTAAAATAAATTTATAATTTAGTTATATTTTGTGATTATTTTTATCTTGGTAATGTGATATGTATAATGGGGTACGAGTTTTTATGCTTATCATGGATTAATGTGTATACAAGTCATTTAATTTATATGGTTGCACTAGTTAAAAAGGAAAAATACTGCTAAAAGTTCTTATTATGGGGGGTGTAGTCTTGTTGAGTTGTTTCTTGTTATCTAGTACTGATGTGAAATACAACATCAACCATGAGTAAAGAAAATGTAACGTTTTGATATTTTTAGTCGACATCACCTTATGTATAAATACAAAGTTGTTCTCAAAATGAAAATGAATCTACTCTATAGTGGATATGCATAGCATGCAAATATATTTGTATATGTCAACTACATAAGCTATGGTATAGCGAAATAAAATAATCTTTTAAATCATATAGTGCTCTAGAATAAATTATATCTTTTTTGAAAATACAAGGATGCAAGATTGGAGAAAACTTTTCTCTAAAGAATACATTCTTTAAACTAAGAATTTTCTTTCTAGTCTTCTAGGATAAACTTTTAATTGTTCAATATTGTATAAAAAAAATAAGAATAAAAATTAACATAATATATCTAAAATTACAACCACAAAAAAAGAGAAAGAGAAAGTAAGAAGCAAAAAAAATCAAAATTATTTCTACACTTTAAACTATACAAAGCAAAGTGTGCATGTTATTTGAGAAGAATCTATACTAAAAAAATTTAAACACAGAAATCCAATAACCAAAATAAGATTAATTATCTCACTCTCCTTATCATTAACAAAAGTGGTAAACACCGGAGTATTCACTATAAACTGTATTTTCAAATATTTAAAACCTTTAATATTAACGTAGCTTTAAAATATTTAAAATGTATTTAAATTATCAATATTAAAAAAAATAACAAACTTTTATTAGAAGTTTAGGTAATAGAACAATTATATTAATTAAATGACTAGTGTATGTTAATACATCTCACAATGGTAATATTTAAAAAATCATGAAATTAGCTATTTTATTATTATTATTATGATTATGATTATAAGTTAAGCATATATTTATTTCAGAAAGCACCAAAGAGGATTTTTATCAATGAATATTTATATCCACTTTATTAAGGATTTTCTTAATCTATAAATAGGGAATGCTACGATACCATGGGCCAGAGTCATGGCTTCTCAATATCACATGGCGAAAAAACCATAACTCATTAAATATGAAACTTGCTCATATGATATTTTGTTAATTAATGAGTTTCATTAAAACAATAAAAAGAGCATAACTACCTTGCACATAAATTTGAGTCCTTGAGTTGCATATACCACTAAAAAGGCCATAGAACATTAAATGGTCTTACCATAAATCTAATAATATTTAATAATTAAATTAAATTTTAGGAATCCCTATTCTATTTTAAAAGAAACATATTTATCGATCTAATTAATTTTGACTTCATCTTAACTTTGAGTTATCAATAACATTTGAAAGAATAAATATATAATTTGATATAAAAAACTTGTTATTTTCAAATTAAAAAATGCATATAAAACTTAAGAGTAAATCTATTACCATTGAAACCTAATTAAAGACATGTAAAAAATATAGTGAAACCTAAATGAAAATATGCTATATATATTATTGAATACATAAAAATGAAAGAAATAGATAAATATAACTAGTTATCTTCGGTCACTTATAATAATTTTGAAAAAATATTAATTATTGATAATAAAAAGCAGAAAAGAAACTTAAACTAACCTATATTACATAACGTATTTCATGTAAAGTATAATATTCAATAAAAAGATTTGATTTTCAATTGGAAAATAAATAAAATTAAAAAAAATAATTTGAATATATTAATATCGACGCTAAATGAAGACGGTCAATTATATTGAATGCATTACGAGAGAAATTGAAAAATATAACGAGCTGTCAATTACATTGAATGCGTTCACACACAAATAGAAAAACGTCTTAATACGAAATAGTTAATCATGTAATATCAATTGAATTGCTAGCAGCTAGAAGAAGTGGGCCAAAATTACAGAGAAAGGCGTAGGCCAATATTACAGAATGTACTATTTACCGAAAATTAAAATTCAAGCATAACATTCCAAATTTGCACGGACGCGTATACATGACGTGGTTCTGTAGAGAATTTCTTGAAAAGCATTTCTTGAAAATAAAACCCAAACTCTTTGTACGAAAATTTCAAGAAAAGCATCTCACCCTTTTTTGAGGTAAACCTTGCTTTAACGGATCACAGCTTTCTTGACATATGAGCGATGGCCGGGAATCTTTATGTCGTTTTGAAATAGATTATGTTCTTGTGGGTTGCATTTATATGGGAACGAATACAGATGATAAATAGAACGAAATCTGGATTCGCAACAATTGTATCAAATCCACCACTCACAAACACTCCTATATGACAACGTTAATCCCTTGTGGCATATCTATCTGAGGGATTCGACTCTCCATCACACGTAAATGATTCTGGTATACCTGAATGAATGAGAGAGAAATTTCATTAACATAGCTCATTTCTGTAGATTGAATTAAAGTGTTTTCCTATGTGTCTAGTTGTTTTCTTGGATTTTTTAATAAGATCGTCTGCATAGATCATCAATCATTCCAAAGAAATCGAAATCGAGATCGAGGCAATGTGTTTAATGATTAGGCTTCTCATGCATATATGCATATGAACCTTTGGGTTGAGTTTCATTTCTGACCCTGATTTTTTTCTTGACAGCGTCAGTTCATCATTAAAAGACAGGCTGGATGTTACACCATACTGATTCCTAAATCTTTTTAAAAGGTGCGGAAATATCCACAAGGTTCTCGGAATGGAGATTTAAGAAGATTGTGCTGGGTGGTGTTGACCTTACTAATGGCTTTCAAAATATAACGAAATCTCCACAATTTTATGTTCGAGAGAAGGAAATTGAAAAATACTGTGCCTCCTCCACAACAATATTATGTGCAGATGGCTATGCAACTAGTAATCAACAAAACCCAATTGACTCGACGGAGTCGTAACTTCCATTCGCAATCCCTCCTGTCATAGGTGATGACCATCTTAGAAGATGCCAACCGTGGCCACTGGGAGCGTTTTTCTGGACAATAAATTCCTCAGAGCCTGCAGTCCATGTTGTTGTGAACTCATCTGTAAGAGGTATCTGGGTGGTGGCCACTCGGAGCGGTAAACTAGGTCACATTGAAGATGGGAGCGGGGTCTCTGACTGGATATGGATTTGGACTCACTCCCTCCGATCAATCTGAATTTTCTGAATCTGTTGAATTTGAAAGCCAAGGGAGGGACACATCCTCCATCATATCATTTGGCTTGCGGGTAAATTTATTTTCCAACTCTTTGATTCGATCACTCTGACTATAGGTTACAGATAATCATTTAATTTCATTGATATAGCTCCATTCTGTTTGTTTTTTAGCGCTTATTTTCTTATTTTAAAATTGAATTGCAATGGCTTTTTGCTTTGATTTTCTTTTTTTTTTAAATTAAATCCCAAAGCCTCTGCATCCATGGATCCCTCGAGAGAAACACGGACGACCTGCCAGTCTGGTTGTTGGACCATCTCATCTCCGTGGCAGAAGATTCCAACAATGGTCGAAGATGCCATTGCGAGGGTTTTTCTGGAGAAGAAATTTATCAGAGCGTGTGGATTCATCTATGAGAGGTAAGCATTTCTTCACTTGCGGGGCCTTATAAAATCAATGTCCATTTTATCATAAATGTGTTAGCCTGTTTTGTTTAATAAAAATAATGTTCAGATAGTCGTGCATTTCTTTATTTTCATGTATCACAGTTCATTAAAATAATTTATAATTGATAGTGATCCTTGTGATGATAAGGAATTTATTTATTGTTGTTGTATTTTCATCTTTTTTATCAGGGAGAAAAGACACCAATACTAGAATGACAGAAAAGGGATTCAATAGAATGACACCAGTAACCTACATTAACATTATGTTCTGTGTTGGGTCTTCTCTCCTAATTGTTTTTGCTTTCTTTCACCCTTACAATTTCAATATATATATATGGAGTTTTACAATTTCAATATATATATATGGAGTTGATGCTATATTGTCAAACAACTTAACAAAAGAAAATCTACATCCTTCTCTAACAAGGGTAGCCTTTCCCATGCCACCAAACTCAGGCAAGATTAGTGCTGCAACATTCTTTTACCTGCCCAATAAAATAATATTTGAATTGTTTAGTTATATTTGTGTTTGTATAATTATTTATTGATTTGAAATTATATAATAATGAAAAGAATATTTTTGTGAATTTAATTTGTTTATTTACAACTAAATGTTAACAATGTGAAAGGATATCTATGTATTATTTTATTACATGTAATTATTTGTCATTTGTAAATTGGATGATATAAAATAATTTATTCATGAGTAGAATTGCTTTATTTTTATAAGATATGTGAAATGGATGTGTTTGATTATTTAAATGTGAAAAGAGGCTTAATTATTTTTTCCAATGTACCCTTAAACTATATTCTTTTATAATATGATATATTTGTTAGATGACATGACATTGATATTTATGTATAGACATTGCTTTCTATTTGTAATGATATGTATATGTTGGTGTATTTTATGTGCTTTTTTAAATGAAAGTATTTTTCGTTTGTTTATGTGATATGATGGTTGTGCTTTTGCTAATTAGATAATAGGATTTCATTGAAAGATAAAATGATGTTCACATCTTTCGCACGTTTAATGTGTATATATTTATGTATGTATTTCTTTTATTGTTTGTTAGATGATATAGTGATTGGTTTTCTTAGACAATGTCATTATTATTGATTTCTAATTGATAAGATGTATTTGTTTACTACATGACGTCGATGTATTTGTTAAATGATATGATTATGATAATGATGATTATGTTTTTGTTTGTTAAATGTCATGCATTATGTTTGATGATATGATGGTGATAATGAGAGTGAGAGAGATAATGAGAGTGTGGGCCGAGAGAGAGGGAGAGAGTAGAACAGGGGTGGGTGGAGAGATGTAGGGGGGGCAGGGTAGGAGGGGCAGAAAGAGAAAGAGGAGGGAGGGAGGTAGAGAGAGAGAGAGAGAGTGAGAGAGAGAGGGAGAGGGGGAGGGAAAGAATGGGAGAGAGAGGGAGAGGGGAAGAGATTTATAGAGTGAGATAGAGGGAGCGGGACAGAGATCTAGAGAGAGAGGAGGAAGAGGGACGGTGAGAGAGAGGGGGGAGAGAGGGGGAGGGATAAGGAGAGGGAGAGGGGGAGGAAGAGAGGCATAGAGAGAGATATGTGGGTGCATAGAGGGGGAGAAGGAGTAGGAAGGGGAGAGAGAAAGACAGGTGGAGGGGGAGGAGGAGTGAGAGAGAGGGGGGAGGAGGAAAGGTTGTGTGAGAGGTAGAGGGGTAGAGAGAGGAAGACGGGGAGCAGGAGAGGAAGAGAGACAGATATGGAGAGAGAGAGGGAGAGGGAAGGGGAGGAGGAGGTAGAGGTAGAGGAGAGAATGATGGGCATAGGGAGAGGGAGAGGGAGGGACATAACAATAGAGACAAAGTGGAGAGAGAGAGAGAGAGAGGGGGGGGGAAAGAA